>ML839382.1:20952-43108 GCA_009831015.1 Picea engelmannii | reverse complement strand
AATTTTTTAGCCATTTTTGTATAGTTTTTGGCCCTTTTGCTGTGCTGTGGATTTAATCCTTGTGCCATGAATGCCTGTTTTTCTGTGCTGATGATGCGGAGTTCTTGTCGTCCTGTGCGGACGAAATTTCAGTGATAACACTTACCTTATCTCTATAATCTATCAATATGGTTATGCTTTATCTATAATTAAGCACATACCAATTATAACACACTAGTTACGAATATGATGCGTACTAAGCTTCATTATTTCAAATAGGTAGATCTTGATACTATCATTTCCCTTTACTCTTATTCAACATAACTATCATATACGATGGAATTGAACCATACTTTACTGATGAAATCTTAGATAACAGAGTTTGTTTGTGTATCTGCAACAAGCATTGTGAACACATGCTAATCATTTACAAGAGTAGTATGAATCCCATTAATCTGTGTAATCAATATTGTTATTACGTGAACAATTTCCATTACTTATGGAACTATCAACACTAGTGCTTTGTAACTCAATCAGCTTAGCTTGAATACCTTGTAGATATTACATATGCCAAATAGAGTAAGTCCATTGAATTCACATACAATCTTATAGCTCATGTAAGAGTGAAAGGGTCGTCATAGTATTATCACCATTGATATGATATGTTATTACTATAATCTAAGCCATTACATTTTCTTTAAGTATAAGCAATAGAGTGATACCCATAGTAAGTGATGCTTAGTCAGGTTACCGGTCTTATCACGAGTGATCAGTCATGTTACCTTATCTACGTAATAACTTACCTTATAACACAAGTGGGATTACATAACATGATAAGCTTCATTAATATGGTAAAAAAGGCACTATTATTGCAGCATAGTTAACACATAGGTTCAAGCTAAGTAAGAATCCCAATCAGAACCATTGGTATTCTATCATGTTTAGTTGCTTGTATTGCTTATAGGGAACTAGTAATCCAAAACATTACACATTCCAATTAGTTACATAACAAGCTGGTATGAGTTATTCCAGATAAACCCTAATCAAATACAGGCTATACCATATAGAATCAACACAATTTGCTTGTACTCATACTCGTATTCAACCCTAATTACATTGCTTACTAACCTATGTAGTGGCTTGATTTCCATTACTATCTACTCAAAAAAACGTCACTGGGCCACTTCACCATGGGCCTTATACCGATTTTTGTGAATTTAGGAAACAAATTGAAAACGTTTGGGTACCATTTACAAGTGGGGAGCACCTAACATCTAAGGTGTCAATTCAAGTTGTTCCCATACCCGAAACCGATCAATTTGGTAGGGAGCAAGTCAAATTGGGTAGGCCAATCAAGATCAGAAATATCTAGGTTGTAATAGCCTCTTAGTTATAGTAATCAATAATATTGTACAACATAACACTATGTAATCGATATAAGTAATGGGAATAGAACCTAATCAATACAACTCAAGTATACCATAACAATCACGTAACCAATGCTTATTCATGGAAATCATAGTATTTTCATAGTAATGGTAATCATCGTACCTGTAACAGCTCTATCTTACTTGTATACAACTTCAGAGTGAATCCATTGCAGTTATAAGTTGTATCATAAGGAGAAAACAAGCTCTACTATGAACACCTATGTAAGCTTATCTATATATGTGGATTCAATGTTCTATAAGTCTTAGCCATCACTAAGATCATGTTTTCTATCAGCTTCTAAGGGTCTATCATTTCCATTACTTTACCTTCATGAGTAAGAGGTGACTATCATAACGACCATATCAGTATAAAGAGTAAGCCATATATCTGTATCGTACTTAGATTAGTTGTATCACTCTTATTCCTATTGATTGAATAACCTTTGTATCATATCCAGTCCCTATCTTTGCCTCTACTTCCATTGGTCGTCTAGCAACCATGGTATGGTACTCAGAAAAGGATGATTATTATAGTCATGTAAGTAATATCAATGATATCATTAGTGTTTATCCCTAGTATGTTCACCTAGCAATGGTGTTATGACTATATATACACCAATGATCGAGTAGGGGTATAAGGTAGTGCAATGAATATGAACATATGAATAAGTAGTAAGGATATTCTCACTATGATACAGAGGTGGTTAAACACAGATAGTTGAGCTATACTAATAGTGTTATAAGAAGTACATATATTATGGCAATACAACCAATCAAGCTACCTATGAAAGCAGTTTAAACAAGCATAGATATGGTAATGATCATAGTTGGTTATGATCTATCAGTAGTGGTATAAGGAATATGAGTAAGTATGAACTATCACATATTACTCTAATATCTAATGGGAATACTACCAACCATGTTCCAACTATCACCAGTCAGTAAGCTAGTAATCATACACTGATTTAGCTTCATTAGGCTTTGTTACCTATATGATACTTGATTCTAATGACCAGTATAAACATGATACCTTTATTATCACTGATCTTATATTTATATCATATATGGTCATAGTTATGGGATTGATGCATAACCAATACACCTAAGCAATTATAACACATTAGTAATCATGATGATTACAGGAAGATTAGTAAACCTTAGACTCTTATCACTGCTTCTTGCTTAGTACTCATTGCACCTACTCTATTAGTACAGTTACCCTTATCACACAATGTAGAAGCACTACTAGTTTGTATTTTCACATTTCTCTGATTACACCAAGTATAACAAAATAGGTAATCAAATAATAATTTATACTCTTCTATTCACATTGTACACTATTACTCATGAGCTAACCAACTTATGTGTATTTCTATAATATTCAAAGTATAGTTATAAAGTAAAAGAATATATGATCCAAAGATTACTTGTCATTCCATAAGTATTGGTAATATGATGCTTACTATTCCAATGCTATGTAAGGGTTTCTAATATGACATGAGTATAACACAATGTAAATATGCTTACCTTATTCCCATATGTTACTAGCTATTGATTCATAAGCTATATACACATAAGTAGTACTAATACAATCAACTCTGTTCAATTCCTTCTACACCCCTATTCTAAGATTAAGGATGAGTTATTACCATTCAATAAAGGTGAGGTATTGTATTAAGATGAAACAGTCATTAATTACGTATGTGTTAATAAGACAGGTACCAATCAGATTGGATATGATTTGTTACATATCTAACTATTCCTAATTCTATTGTATCATCTTATACCATACAACTGCTTACTGTGATAAGAGATTATCTTACTCTATATCCTTAACAAAGGTAATGGGTTTGAATCCCAAGAATGAGTGATCTCCATATGTATTAGGTTTGTAAACATGTAGTAGTATAGATTAGATGATATGGTTCTCCTATTAAATATTATAGCTAGTTTTATAAGTCTCTTTTTTTTGTTTATGAATATGAAAAATTACTATTACTCCCAGTCATAAAACAATTATGTGTTATGCATTCTATGTGTCATTTATTTTTCCAATTTTGAATTTAAGTATACAAGGAAATGAAAAAAAAAATCATGACACAAGAGAAGAAATGATTTACACCTTTTCGAAAATGTGTTTTGGATCGTGGAGGTGACCACCCTTCAAACCTACATTTTTCAAAGACATTAAAAGGTTAAATCACTAAATAATAGCTAAACATCTATGACCACCCATATTGCAAGATTATGGCATCACTCTATGATTTCAATGTTCAACTTGTTACATCCACATTCTCAATCGAGGTATTTAGCATGTTTATGCACAGAAACAATTCCTCTTTGTATCCCACCTTGTGGAATCAAAAGACTTTAACATTGAAATCCTTGGGTTCCTATCCTTGGCTTATTTTTCTTCTCGCAATGATTTAAGGAAGGTTCAACACCATTGTACATATCATAGAGGAATGAATAAGTAGGCTTTGAGGCAATGTTGAGTAGCAACACCATGTTCATGACACAAAAAAAAGAATGGTAATGCTCTTTGTCATGTGAGACATAATGAAACATGTCACGAGACTTTCAAAGTTGCATATATCATGTCACAAGATTTTAGAAGTTGCATCATTAAGAGAATCTAAAATTATCATTAAGTGTATAAAAAAATTACATTCACAGATATATACAAGCCATAGAAATAGCCTTGTGTATAATATCAGCTATATAATGCACATCTAACTATCTTATAAAATTATTACATGACATCATGAATTTCTTTTAGTCTTCTTTTTTTTTCCAGTTCTTAAGCAAATCATCCATGTCTATGTCTTCATTTTCTGGGTGCTCTTCAATAGATAATGTTTTTTTAGTCCTTTTACATCGAGTAGGTCTAGTCTTGTACCCACAACATGGATGCTACTGTGAGGCACCATCACCTAAAAAAAAAAAAATATTAAATTTATATGACCAATTTTTAAATATCATTGAAGTAGTTCATTAATATTAAAAAAAAAACTCTGCAATGTAATTATTTACCTGGTCCTCTAGTTGGCACCGTTGAAATGGTTGCCAGCCTGTTCACCTGATATTTAGTTTGAGGATGATCATCTATGACATTATCTGCCATTGAAACGTCAAAATTTATAGGTAAACAATTATTAAGTATATGATTAATATATAGACATTTTACTGTCGTGGGCCTAAGTCATAGGAACATCTTGGGGCTGCACCTCAGTGGGATGGGGCTGTTGAGGAGCATCATGATCTTCTAGACGTGTTTCACTATCAATGCTATGTTGTTCAGTACTAATGGTTTTGTTGATAGTGTTTATCCCTTGATTAAAACAAATTAAGACATAAAATTATGGACAATATCAAACATTTACGTATTTTATAAGTAATGAAATGTTGATGTGGATTGATTTTTATTTACCTTATCCTGTAAATTGGATCTTGGGGTCTTCCCCATTCTTTTACTACGATCAACCACAAATTTATAACCGTACTTGTAACCAAGTTGGAGGTCTTCCTCCGTGGTTTCATTTCCGAAGTCGTCACCCTGCATTGCATAAGGGTATGGTTTTTTAATGTTTTTGGCTGCAATTAACTTAAAGTTGTAAGGTGATACAAATAATATTCTTAAGATGTTTGGGTACTTATGATTTGTGACTGTAACCTTGAGTAGTCATCGTGGCCTAGCTTGTGTTGGATATGTTTGGCAATCCTTGCTTTGGTTTCCTTCAAAGTGTCAAGCAACCTATCATCAAAATTTTCAAGTATGTTATATATAACCACACTTTTATTTAGATCTAAAGAAAAATAAAGCTAGTATTGAATTCAAAAAATTGTAATTTACCTTGGTGTACCAGTTATTTTTTCTCCTGATGTTTTCAAAATATTCTCGTTTGCATCATCAATGATCGCCTTACACTCCCTCTCTAGAATTGAGGGAGGATGCTCATATCTTGGATTTCTTGCCAAGATTCGTCTATAAACATCCTGGGTATATTTTAAATATTCACCCGCTGCAGATGTGACTGCATTTGTATTGAACGTGTCTACACCAAAGAGGCCTTCAAGATAATCCATAAGTTCCTTTTTGAGGTTGGAATTATGGAAATTCCACGTCATGCGTAAGGTTGCCCCAAAAATAGACAAGGCTTTGCTCTCTACGTGCCTATAAAAAAGGTCATTTCCTACACACAAAACAATATGATCATTAATTTAAAATTAATAATCTAGATGATTTTTGTATGAGGACAATGATAAATGATTAAAATATAAATTAAAACTACTTGGGAGTCTTGATTGTTTTAATGGAAGACCATTATCGTCGACCAAACATATGCACAGAAGGGTCCCCATGCTTGTCATACGTCTAGCTCCAGGAAATGCAACCATCTCAACCACATCACTATGATCCTTATCTCTGCCACCATCTCTAGACTCTGATCGAGGTGTGGATGTCTGTCGGTGCATGTCATGGCTCTTATATAAATGAGGTGTGGAAGATGGAGAAGTAGATAGTTCTCTAGAATTTGTATGACCCCCACATCAGGACTTTGTAGCGTCTCTATAGTGCCAATACTACCAACCCTAGGCTGAACAAGCTCCAAATATTCCTTTATAGAAAAGAAAATGTTTTTTTGTGAGATAATGTAAAAGTTAAAGAACAAAGTATCATAATTGAACATATGAGTGCATTAAAAACAAATTAAATTATGGTTATTACCTTATATGTTTTAAGTTGTGACATAAGGAAACTGATCCTTTCTTTGATGTCTAGAGTTTGTTCTGGATGATCTAACAAGCTAACAAGTTCCTTGTTAGCTTTAATGATCATTTTTTTTAATAAGAGGATCGGATCAACGCAAGAATAAAACCCCTCCTCATCGGTGGAATCATGATCCACATGGCCTGTTGACTACATATAATTTTAGCAAAACAATGTTATTTCAATAAAATTATATAAGCAAATAATAAAAACAACGTAAAATGAAAGTGTAAATTGATAATCATTTACATGTTCTGTGGCTAGACCTTTTCCACGATCATCCTTCCACATTAAAATATAATTAGAACCCCGAAATATTTAAAAAATTGGTAATGATAACAAAAAAACAATGTTAAAGATAATATTTACAACAATGTTAAAGATAATAAAAAAATATAATGCAATAAGTAGAGGTTTCTTAAAGAGGTGTTGCATAAGAACCTACACATTATTAGTCAATGTTTCTATTCGATTCAAATGGTAATCCACTAATAACTCTTCTTCGGGATCTATCGTTTTTATTGCACAAAGGACTACCCAATTCTCTTCACGTCCCTCATATATGCAGTTTGATTGTTTGTTTGCTGTCTCTAGTCATGTGTTGTTTATAAACCCTATGATATTGCCAGAAGCTTTAGGCCTTCCATCAATATAGATAGTTGCTCCCTTATTTTTATCCTTGTTTATTAGTTGTATATAATTTGTGGTGAGTGCATATCTCTGCATACTTTGCATGTACCAGACCAGCTGCATCCAATCGTTATAATTGTAACACGGTCTGACATAGTCCATCAATTCAGTTACTGTATTGTATTTTACAATTAGTCCATCCATGAAAATAGCCCCAATCCATGCAAGGAGGATGGTGCAATGCGATATGTCTTATTGTTGACAATGAAGTCAACATCTATAAGAGGTAGTTACTTAGGTACCCATTTCTTCACTAGATGTTTATACCTGATTGGAACATCTATGTATCATATTCTCTCATCATCATAAGAGCATGATCCTCCTTCGACAATAAAAAATTTCATGCGTCTACAAAATTTTATTCTGTCTTTTTCACCTCTGGTCCTTATTTGCTTATCATATATACTAGATGCAGTCTCATTTCCGGCCTCTATTTGTCCTAATATTTCCTCACTCGATGAAGAAATATCTGACATGTACCTGTTTGGTTGTACCTTCAGTTGCATGTGCACGTGTTGTTAGTTAGTAGTCCATCATCATATTCACAGTTATAAATAAAAAACTTATATCTTTAGTTTTGGATGCACAATTAGACTAGGGTGCAATTACCAATATTAGTGGTCAACCACCTAATTTAATGTGATATCCCTCCTGATTTTCGACATATTAAGGACATATTAAAAATGTGAAAACACTAAGGACATGATAAATTTATCATATGGATCTAAGAAAAAAATAGTATTAAGGTTGTTGTTTGTTGGATTTGTGCAAAATGAACCCAAACAGAAAATTCTCACTTGAACTTGAGCAATGCCATAACTTCTAGAAATGGTATAGAAAAATATAAATACTAGACTAGGATAACCCAACTATGCACCCTCTACTCAAGGAAGAGGAATCACATGACACAAAATGCCTCTAATTTTTGAAAACCCCCATGTGTTGCATTTTCAACTCCCTCAAGGCCACCCTAAACCCCAATACTATAGGGAAACAATAATAGTTCTGTAGGAATCAAAGAAACCTAGGGTTGAACATGGGATATAATAACATGAAACCCATATCACATACAAAAATAAAACACACAAGGATAGATCCAAACCAAAAAACATGTTAACAAGGAAAACACATACTTTTCTATGTGCTAAAGACCAAATCGAAAAGAAAATACATATGGACAAATCCAATTTGAAGAACATTGTCACAAGGAAAACACATCCCTTTCTATGTGCCAAATACCAACAATTCCAACCAATCTACCAGTGTATGCAAGAGGTAGCAATGAAACTACCAACAATCCTATGGAAAAACAACCCTCCTCTATGAAATGTTTTACCACACATCAACAACCACTACAAAACACCATAATCGAGACCAAACCCAAGAGAGGAATGAAAAACATGGAACAACAACAAAATTCCAGAGTGCATCGTGATCACCAAGACAACCACAACAAAAAACCATAATCGATACCATAACCATGAAACCCATGGGAAACAAAGAGCACCCACAAAATTTTAGGCTATGCCATAATGAGCACAATATATAGTCCACTAAATTCTACAATACACCATGATCTCTAAGAAAACCATGACCAATCACCATATTAGAGACCCGATATAGGAAACTCCATAGTGCACCACAACAACCAAGATAACCACAACCATATATCATAGTTTATAATACATCTAAAAAATCCATGACAAGAACACACCACCCACCAAATTCTAGGCTGCACCATGACAAGCATAGACCACCAAATCCCGACAACAACAAAAATACATACTAAACCATATTGCATGATAAACCTATGGAATTAAATAAGGACTTAAGGGTGGCAAGGGAAGTGGTGGTAGGATAGAGTATCTACCTAATCCATGTTGCATGATAAGTGAAACATATTCCACATGCATTTGGCTGCATGGGCATCATTCATGAAGATGTTATGATGATTTTTTTTTGCATTTAGTATAAAAAATAAAGTGAAACACATTCCCTTAAACCCTACCTCCCCATCATCTTAACAACTGACCCCACCATTACATACTTAGCACCTTAGGACCTCCATCTCACATACTGACAATACAAATGGAGGTCACAACTAGGTATTTTATGGCAAACCAAAACATTATTCATAAGGATATTATGATGAAATTGCCCATTTGTACGTTGAGAGGAATTGCAACACATTAATGATTTCGTAAAGATTTTCCAAGGGTTGTGTCTTCAATTTCAAGTTTCATCAAATCCTTTTGCAGGATTTTGTGATTGTGAGAAGGCTCTTGAAGAATTCTACAAAAAGGATTTTTTCCTTCAACATTGCATGGAAAGAAGGAAGAAACTTGATGACACTCTGAAAGCCTATCAAATAATCTCGTGGATATGATTTTCAATAAGTTGGTTGAAAGGTATAATGCAATAAAATAATGGTCGATGTTGTAGAAAAGAAATACATTTAGATTGATGATCAACCCATCATCTTATCTAAAGAGTTGTCAGAGCATCATGTAGTAGGGGAACAACCCCTAGCCACCTCCATCCCCGCAACAAGCCCCACTTCTACCCAAGGATTTGGGCCCCTGTCATATGAAGATTCCATGGTTGCACTAGAAGAACAACTGCATGACAAGTATGAGGAAGAGGGCGGCCATGTTTCTGGTGATCTAATCAAATCAAAGTTTGAGCACATGCTTGAGATTGAATAACTATGGTTTGATGACCCTTTGAATTTGATGGTGGTAATATGATCCAAACGAATCCTCATGAGGACAATCCATTATTTCCATATTGCAACATCAACCTAAACAATGAGTTCTATGAGCATTCCATGGCCATTTTCAACCCAACAACGAACCCTCCCATTGTCAAAAACTAGATTTATTGAATATATATTAAGCTCGACTTCAAAATTATAAGGTCAAAAGGGATTTTTTCCTTCTCCCCAATTGCGTAACCAATTGAAAGTATTAATAAACAAAATTTTAGCATGGTGCTTGCAATCCAAGATAAGTGGTACTCAAATTTCAATATACACACCTTTTCACACTCCATTCTTTATGGAGGACCAACCATTTCAAGTGCATCATATTATTACCATGTGCACATGTGGGATAATGGATAGTTTAAAGGGAAGTGTAGGCTTCTAGGCTAAATTGGTTCATTGGTCATTTGAGGAGTTCTTAGAGGGGTCTATTGAAGGGGAATTTTCTTTTATTCACCCAAATTGGTTGTAATATCTCTAGTTTATAGGTAGCATGGAGAGCATAGACAACTTAGACACTACCTTTATTGTAAAATAATATAAATCTATCAATTTCTTCGTAAATGGGAGGACCTAATTGCTCAGAACCAAGCCTCTATCTTCTCATCTATTAGTAGAATCCATGTTCAGGAAGATAATCATAATGTAGAGTCTGTTTTTATCATGGAGTCTTTATTACAACATAAGAGAAAAATCAATGCTTTAAAGGAAGATTGCATATGTTTCATTGAGTTATATAAATATGGGTTTCATTGAGTTCTATAAATATTTCAATTTTCTAAGGGTTTTGGAAATTAAACCTCATAGCATTACAATATTCCAATTCCATAAGAGACTCGCGACTCTTTTGCATAGAATATAGACAAAGGAATATAGCTATCTATGTATACCACCAAATATCCATGATGTAGGGAACCTCCACATCAACAACTTTGGGACCAATTGAAATATGCCACATATACAAGGGAGACAAAGAAGGGAGTTGGTTTTGATAATAAATGGAAAATAAAAAAGACATGTGGTAGGCTCAGAAATTTCCATGTCATTATGATGATGTCAACATGGTTCAGAAATTGCCATGTCATTAAGTGACTCATGACTCTTTTGCATACAATATAGACAAATGGATATAGATGTCTATGTATACCATCAAATATCCATGATGTAGGGAACCTCCACATCAAAAACTTTGGGACCAATTAAAATATGTCGCATATACAAGGGAGACAAAGAAGGGAGTTGGTTTGGATAATAAAGGGAAAATCAAAAAGACATGTGTCAGGATCAGAAATTGCCATGTCATTATGATGATGTCAACATGGTTGGCTCATTAAACACAAGGTCCAATTAAATTCCACCACATGGAAATGCAACATCAACATGAATGAACTTGGAAGGACTAGTGGTGGCTCTAGAGTGTGCCACATGGGACCACTACACATTTTTCAAGCTAAGTTAGAAGACACCTTATCAAAAAATTCCAAGTATTTTGGAGAATTGGACTCAAACAAGATTTCACTAGGCTGTAATAATACTTCAGATCCATAGGAATTGAGCAAATTTGTCATTTCAAATATCTCCAATGCAAGAACTTTCTTAGAAACATGGTACCTAGACTTAAGCCTAATGCATACTACTTTAGGTTTGGATGCCTTGGTGGGCCTAGGGTTCCATGGATTAAGTTCTTTAGACACTTGAAACTTGCTAGAAGCATATTGCATCAGAGTTTTACGTGCACGAGGAATAAGGAAACCAAGAGAATTTAAGGATGCAATGAGTTATTATGAGAAAGAGTCCAAGATCTCAAAATCCCAATATAATGACAAATGGAATAATCATGTACGTACAAGGGGATTAAAGAAAATAAGATTGAGAGAACACCAAGTGACCACATTAATACAACCACATTCACTCTCATGTTTCTCCATGGTAGGATGCATCAAGTCCACAAAGGTACGAATCTATGCTAGTTGGATATGATGTGACTAATGATTAAATGTCATGTGGCAAAACTATTGTGTCAAGCAAGATAAATATGATCAGTCAAGGAGCACTCATTAAATTCTAGAAAAAAATCTAATGACGACTGGTATATGAGAATAATGGCCTCCTAACATGATGGAGTAAAGATTCTTGGCAAGATCAAAATAAATTATGGGGCTGGACAGACCATCTCTAAAGATCAAGAAATTGACAAAGATATTGTCAAAATAACAGATATGGGGCATGGTTGTTGTTATTGAGGGGTTCTCTTTCAAATAATTCAAAAATGCAAATTGTCTTTCAAATTATGATTATGCACCCTCTATTCCAGAAGAAGAATTGTGCCCAGATTCTATGAATGAAAACTCCTTAAAGTTTGTCAACCAGCCAGGGGTAGAATATAGGTTTGATAGTTCCCTTGATGGCTCATCAATGTATGACCTTTGCATTGATATTTTTATGTTCATTAAGGCATTAACATAATTGAGGTGCCTAAATTCCCAACAGAACTGATCTTTGTCCATGAATAGATGCATTTTTCAAAATGTTGTGTTATTTTTTAAGGGAATTCAATGCATAAAATCAGTAGGCTTGTGATTAAATTAACGAAGTGAAATTGGAACATAATTATGAGAATGAAAGGGAAAGAAACTGGCAAGATAAAAATGAATCATATTTAGGATAAAGCCATTCTCAAGCCACAACTCATTTCATGAACATAGATAGGGAACAATATGAATAGTGCACTAATATTTTCAGTCCCATATCCATGAAGGAGCATGCTAGTAATCAACTTGGGTATGATGTTGCTTCGAGAACCTTGGATATAATTGTTTTCCATTAAAATCAACTAGTAAATATGGAAAAACATTGATAAACCCCAAATTATTCTCATGTCTTCTTCCCTTTTCATTTTATGGAAAAATTGAGGAACCCATTGATTCTTCAAAATTTTGTGTGGGAATACATATTCCCAAATGGCCATGGTGGAAGGATTGGAAGCACATTAGGATGTTCTAGAATGGGTGATAGAAAAATTTAAAATCAATTTTCCATTGGAAACAAGACTACTTACTTTTCTCTTCATGTTTTGACTTCTATCTTTCTTCAAAAACCAAACTTACAACAACAACTAGAATGTGTTTTGAAGTTGGGTCATGGAGGCGACACTTCAACAAAATTTGAGATTGAATTTTACATGGAATTTTTGAATGATTTTTCATTGGATAAACATGCTATAGCCGTTGGCAATGAATATGAGGATATTTTGGAAGAAAGAGAAGGTTTGGGATTTAGACTGCACATTTTAGAAGGTTTGGGAGATATGGGACTGATAACTGCCTCTGCCAAAACACCCCCTATGGTTTCATTTTCTAGGTGACAACCTCCACTATACTTTCTTTCCTCACACAATAGAGGAACAACACCTGTAGTAGTTAATTTTGGATTTCTTTCTGAGATAAATAAGTGTACACGCCCATTTGCAAAAATTGGAAGGAGGAAATATTATCTCGAGCCTTTGGTTTATATGCTTTCCTTTCTTCTTTACATAGACTGAAGCTTGGTAAAAAATGTTTGGTTGAGTTGCTTAATATCCATTACATTGAAAACCATGATAATTCACTAGGGACTATCTATAGAATAAATTTATGAAGACAAAGACCATGTACTGTGTTCCCAAGGTACCAAATCTTTTTGTGATCATGAACAAGATGATTAAGATGGATTCTTTTACAAATCCATGGTAGATCCTAAAATTTTAGGAAATCAAGGATGTAATGGTACATACATTTATGAAATTTTAGATGGAATAGATTTTTGAAGATAATCCTCACTTCTCTCAGTTTATGAATTCAATCGAGGAAGAGGTTTGTCATCTAAAATATGAAGAAATGAAAAATATGGAAATATGAAGCCATCACATGGCCTCAATGTTGACAGGGAAATCTGATTTATATCATTTAATTTAGAGAATGGGACTTCCTTCATATTTTTTGTTGGTGACCCTATTTATGAGACTTATTGGGAATATTGTAGCCAAACATAGCCACACTTCAAATGTGACTTATTTTCATTTTCGCACACCATTCTTGTTGTTTAAAGATGGGAGAATAAAGGCTCGAAAAATGACATGGTTTTAGCGACATATGGTACTAATTCACCTAAGGGAAGCCTTGTTTCCCAACAACGAGATCCTAAGATGAAGAAAAATCCATTTCCTAGTACTTATGTTGATATAGCCACTAGCAATGACTGAAGATTTACCTCTTTCAATTATCTGAACTTTTCTTAAAAGACAAAACAACCAAAGAATTCATGGACTATTAAAATAATTGTTGTTTTTAGGCATTTAGATTCCACTTTAAAAGAAGACATTCAAGGTAATATTTCATGTGGAATAGATTAAAAAGTACCTAAACCAAATGATGAAGGTTCTGAAAATTCATATGATGAGTTTAGTGATGAATTATTGATTAAGAGGGTGGATAGAGGCTATGAGAATGTTGTAGGTGAAGGAGCAACTAGAAATGCAGTTTTGAATGCACAAAATTTGTTCCCACAAATTTCAAATTCCTCTCATAAACTTCACAATAATCTATTCACTCTAAAACGAATATGGATTAAATATATACTGACTAGCATTGCAAGGAATATGAGGTAGAATTTTAGATCAAACTTTGTAGTTTTTCACTTGTATCCAAAATTGTACAAACTGCCAAGTCTAAGGGTGTTGATCTATTAATGCTCTTAGAGATGATTTTGTGACTAATATTATTTTCAACCTAATACTATTCTCACAATGACAATGATGCCAATGTTAAAACTAGGGTTTTAACTACATTTCACAAAGGATTACCGATTTTAGAGAGACATGTTTGGCAGCAAGAGGAGAGACATTACCAAGTTTTGCAACATCTCCACAGGTTTTTCCGGATAGGGATCCTTTTCCTCTTTCAATGTCCAATCGAAAGCCTAGACCCTTGAATATATACACTTCTCTACCTCTGGCAAATGAGGATTTTCTCCTCTACCTCTGTCGGATAGATTTTTTCTACTCGGATGCCCATGAACACGATGTATGGTCAAGAATCAAGATTGGTTTTTCTCCTTGGACGCCCAATTTCTCCTTTGATGGGGGTTTTGTTTTTCTCCTCAAACGCCGGATTGGTTTTTCTCCTCCTTGGACGATGTTTTTCTCAGCTATTAGATGGTTGACGACCAATTTGTTTTTTGTAATGAATGATTGCGGGCGGATTAGTTTGGCATTTGTATTTTTTTTTGTTTTTTTTTTAATGTTTTATTATTAATTGATTTAATTTAATTAATATATATTTTAATTAAATTCATCATAATATAATGGATTATATTATGAATTATAGGATAGTAATTAAGGTGATAGGTACTAGGGATTGCATGGATTAATAATTGGAGAATATGGGGTTTAGGGGTTAGGGGGTTATAATGGTTGGAGGAGTAAGTAGTTATAGGTGTTAAGGTTCAGGGGTTATATTAGGGTTTATAAGAGTTAAAGGATATAAGGGGTAGGAGTAAGGGCATATATTAGTTATGGTTACATGGTTTGGGATTATAAATCTTAGAGGTTAAGGCTATATCAATGTTTATAAGATTTAGCGGATATAGCGGTTGGGATAAGGCTCAAATGTTATGGTTAAAGGTGCTAGTGGTAATATTATGGTCTATAAATATTGGTGGATGTGGGTTATAAGGGTTGCATGTTCAGGTTTATATGGGTTATATTGATTATAAGTTTTAGGGGTTATAGGTTCATAAGTGTTAGGGTTGATAACTTATGCATGATGGGTTATAGTAGTAAAATGTTCATATGGTAAGGTAAGGAATTAGGGACTATAATTTTGGGGCTTAGGGGTATGGGATTATAGGTTTTATAAATTATATGAGTTAGGGGTTATAGTGGTTAATTGTTAGCAGCTAGGTAATATAGAATTTAGTGGTTATATGTGTTAGGTATTAAATTACGTGTTAGGGGGGATAAAATTTATAGTAAATATTTATAGGGACTAAGAATTTGGGGTTATAGGAGTTAAGGATTGATAATGGTTATATGAATTAGTGACTATAGGGGTTATAGGGTTCAAGAGTTTAGTATTAAGTGTTGTAGGGGTTTGGGGATATATGTGTCAATGATTGTTGGGTTTAGAAATTTTGCAAGTTTGGGGATGGGGGTATTAGAGGCTATTAGTGTTATATTTTATTGGGTTAGTAAGGGATTATAATGGGTATGGGTTATATCATTTAGGAATACAAGTTATAAGGATTGTATGGGCTAATAGGTGTTATATATTATGAAGGTTGGTCTTGATAAGTTAAAGTGATAAAGGTATATGTGTTATAGTTGTTAGGAGTAATGGGTTATAAGGGTTCATAATGATATGGATTGTTGGCACAGGGGAAGAACTAGGGTTCAACGCTCAGGAGAGAACCAAAAAAACCCTAACTACCAACCCTTTCGGCAACACCTACGAAGCAGATGAAGTCTCACCTGAGGTAGAGGTAGGGGTGGTTGCAGGACTCAAATGTCTGCAACCTTATCCGAGACACGGATCTGTGATTATCTTCCTCACAACACACTTAGCATCAGTTATTCGTTAACATACATTGATTAATACACTTCATCGAAATTATAGAGCATCACATTGAACACTTATACTAAGGATGATTCAGTACTTAGCCATAGAAATATAGGTTATATTCAACAGATCAAGCACTAAGAATCATATATATCAGATCTAATGTTCATTCATATATCATCAACACAGAGCATAACTAGATATACTTAATCACATCAAGCACTTAGCCAAGAAAGTGATAAACACATTAGAGTGAAGCACAAAGCACTATACACACAATTATCATGGTTCAACCCCACCCTAGGGCTACGTCCACAAAGTCTTCTTTATATTATCTTGGTCAAGCATTTACATCACAGAGCTTCAATGACCCTTACTTTGCACAGGACATAAGATCTACGCAGCTTGCTAGATCCTTCTTCCTTGCTCTTCAGTAGAAGACTACACCAAATTGCACTTAGCTTTCCGATCTCAGGCACAGAGAACTCTAAGATACATCTTATCACACAGATCCAATTACTAGCGCTAAGCTCTCAAGTATACATCACATAGATGTACTACATTACTATTATCTTACTTCTTCCCTTATCCTCTATTTACATTGCCTATTTATAGATTGCAAAATGGGCCTAAACATGGGTAAACCCACAGGTCAACATCCATTTCTTGTTACATCAACCCAAAACCTTGAAATGGACCCAAAAATAGGTCTTGCTTCCTTAGCTTCCGCTTTTTGTTGTACTCCTTCCTTGGCAACTTGTCGTAGTCCCAAAAGTGGTCAATTATGACCAAGTATTCTTCAAAACTTGGTCAAGGGCCAACAGGCCCCCAACACTCACTTGTGACTCGTCTCGAGTCACTCAGGTCTGACCAATTTCACTTCGAACGCCTCGAGCTTGGCTCAATATGCTTCAACCTATTGCAGTGCGATAGCCTCTTGTTCAGTAAATTCCTGGATTACTATGTCATTGAGCAGCCCTTCCAGACGTTGTTTTGCGGTGATGACACCCTGTTCAAGTTCATATCCCTGGATTTCAAGTTCGGTGAACAGTTGGCATGCCTTCTCTTGGAGTGGTTGCAGTCTTTGAGAGACTTCCATTACTTTACTTTGCAGCGTGTGTACTTGTTGTTGGGTTGTGCATTGTTCTGCAAACCTATTCATACTTTCAACTGGGGTCATGGACTTCAACTATGCTTGTAGCACATTTGCATGCTGATTTGCTTCGTGGAGTTGCGCCTCCAACGTCTGCAATTCTGGATTCTCTGTGAGGGTTTCATAAGTCTGGGCACTTCTAGTGCTTAGCTGCCTACATTTCGAAGCCAAAGTTTTTAATCAACCGACGCTGCTTCGAGCAGTGGCCTCTCTTAGATCTCTTATCTCTTGGGGTGTCTTAGGTACGGTGTGGAGCTCTAGATCTGTGATGCGTTGTTGAAGTTGTTGGATTACTTCTTCTAGTTGGGTCACTTTCTGTGGAAGACAATCTTCCATATTTACTTCTATGATTGTTAGAGAACACAATGCTTTGTGAACTCTTTCCTGTACTTCAAGTTGCTCTACCAGAAACCGGTCCTTGTTGTGTTGTAACTATTCTTTTTCCTCCTCCCACTTCACTTGTAAGGAAATATACTCATGTTCTTCCTTCCTTAGTTGTTCTTCATGTGCGCTCTGTGTTGGACAACTGAGAGGGGGGGTGAATCAGTTGTTACCGTGCTTAAACAATTATGGTTCTTTTAAACTCTTTGTAGAGACACTGAATGATGATCACAATAATGCAAGGAAATAAACAATGACACTTTCAACATCATTCACATATATGAGAAACACAGAGACAGATATTTCCCGAGGAAACCCATGCGGGGTAAAAACCTCTTTTTCTTTATATGATAAGTAATATTTATATTCTTTACAGTATCATTCAGATGAGCATTGACTCATAATGAGGCTATAACCACAGTTTTGCAAGATGCAACTTGCTGAGAGAACCAACTCTCTGTTTCCTCTAGCACCCTCTAGAGGGAAGCGCCAACTCCCTGGTTTCTCTAGCACCAACTAAAAGGAAGCACCAACTCCGTGGTTTATCTAGCACCAACTAGAAGGAAGCAACAACTCCCTGGTTTCTCTAGCACCAACTAGAAGGAAGCACCAACTCCCTGGTTTCTCTAGCACCAACTAGAAGGAAGCACCAAATCCCTGTGTTCAAGCACCCACTTGAACCATTGAGGACACCAATCCTCCCTAGCTCCTCCCAAACACCCTAAAATATAAATCTTTTCTACTGAAAATTATTACAGTGATATGATGTTCAACAATGGCTTACCAGACTCATCACTGTTTTGCTACATTTCGTTGCTCTGTCTGCCTCATTACCTTTCTGCACACATCACTTGCGTTGTTTGTTCTTCTACTTTTTATGCTTTGTGCACCATGTCCATTCAATGCACAGTTCCTTTTCTATGTTAGTCAACTACTGCACTCTGATCCTTCTTAACACATGAATCACCTTCACCAACAACAACCACATCAAACTCCAACAACAATAGTAGCCCTTCTCTTCTCTGTATCGTGTATATATAGCTTCCGTGCATATTGTGCATGCAATATTCACCATTCCTCTGCATGCTCATACTACACCAATCTCCTCCACCTCTCGAGTGCTCTGCATGATCATCATTGTAACTCTTCAGCTTCTTTGGCCATTTTCCCACGCATTCAACATCACTGGATGTTATGCTGAGATTCCTCAGCCTCTCTAGAAGTTGAGACTCTTCGTCTTCTCTGTGACAGTCGATCTCACCTTCTCTATTTTAGTTACAAGCTTCCATGCTCATACATCTGTCAATCCCTTCTAAGAATAGTCTTCCTTCACTTGGACAAAGCTTGGAGACTCTTCTTCTCCTCTGGCGATCACACATGGGTCTCTTCGAATTCTCTAGCAGATGCCATCAATGGTTTCTAGTAGTTTCACTATGTCGTGCATCAGTAGACCTCTGATCAACACTTGATCTGATGGTTTAGATTACAATGCAATTTCACATATCGCGATATCAGGATTCATGATGTCAATAATCTTTGACATGTCCAACTCGCGATCCCCGATGCCTGTCCATTGACTGGAATCAACGGTCCATATCAAAGCTTGATCTGACGGCTCAGATTACATCGTGATTTCACATATCACGATATCAGGATTCCTGATGTCAATAATCTTTGACATGTCCAACTCTTGATCTGTGATGCCTCTCCATTGACTGGAATCAATGGTCTAGATAAAATCTTGATCTGACGGCTCAGATTACAACGTGATTTCACATATCACGAAATCAGGATTCCTGTGGTGAATGTTCTTTGACAACTTCAACACTCGATCCTCGAAACTTCGACATGGACTGGAATCAACGGTCCAGATTTGATCTTGATTCAACAGATACGATTTAAGTCATGATTTTGCATATCACAAAATCGAGATTCCTGTTGCATTGTTTCTTTGACATCTCCAACACACGATCCTTGAAACTCTGTCATGGTGTAAGTCTGCTGACGTCACATGTGTTAAATAACTCCTACGTGTCACCCTGATTCGTGACTTACATGTGCTTGGCATGTTGAATCGGTCTAACACTTGTCATTACCTGGTTGTGCCATGTGTTCCTAGCTGACATGGTCTGCTAACGTGAGTCAGGTTGATGGTATCACATCTTGATATGATGGTTCAGATTCAGTCGAGATTTCACCCATCGCAATTTTGGGATTCTTGATGTCAATATTCTTTGACATCTCCAACTCTCGATCCTCAAAACTCCGACAGGGAGTTGGATCAACGGTCTACATAATCCCCTGAGATGGATGGTCCTCCTGCTTTCGATATTTATGAGCCCTCTACTCCTTGCACTTTTAACGATCATGCAGGTTTTCCTCGATCCAACGGTGGTCAGACCCTGCACTCAGATCTGATGCCTGGGATCTATCCTCCTCTTCAGCGCGCTCTTCTTGTCTTTATTCAGATCTGATGGCCATCATGCTGTCGAGATTTGTGAGCCCTCTACTCCTTGCACTTTAAATAACGTACAGGTTCTCCTCAATCCAATGGTGGTCAGACCCTGCGCTCGGATCTAACGCCCAAGATCTATCTTCCATATCTGTGCGCTCCTCTTGTCTACATTGAGATCTAACGGTCATTGAGAATTCGGGATGGGATCTAATGATCACCGATGCTTCTCCTCCAAGATTACACATCCTTCTTACTTGGAAGAATTTCTAAGTGTTAAAGGCCTCGACCTTTGATCCGCCTGTGATCCTAAGTACGCTATCTCCCTTGAGATTTAGTTATGAGTTAACCTCATCCCTGGTGCATACCTACGTACTGCATTCAACTCTATGCTAATTCCTCCTGAGCTTACGTTGTTCCTGTTTTTCCATTGATGCACACTCTGATCCTGCCATCTTCACTATTGTACTTGCCATCAATGACAAGCATATGCTACCTGTTAAACATTTTCCAACAATCTCCCCCTTTGGCATTGATGGCAACTAAGGCACCCAAATTATTTTCTCCCCCTTTGATATCAATGTCAAAGAAGAGACATGCTCCCCCTGAGCTATTGTAGTAATTTTAGGAGGCATTAGATATTCAAACAATGCAAAACTCCCCCTAACAAGATGGACTTTTTAGGTGTGAAACGAAATGACACCCATCTTCTGTCTGAGATATTCAAATGGTGTCTTGGCTAGGGGCTTAGTAAATATGTATACAATTTGTTCTGTAGTGGGAATGTAATGGACCTGAACAGTCTGATTGGTGACCTGCTCTCTCAGAAAATGATATTTTATGTGAATATGTTTTTTCTTGGACTGGAGGACAGGATTTTTAGACACACTGATGGCACTTGTGTTATCACAATGAATTGGGATCGGTGCAGTATATTTTACCTCTAAGTCTGCAAGCGTCTAAATCATCCATAATTCATGTGTGCAATAGGTAGCAGCAGCAATGTACTCTGCCTCTATGGTTGATAACTAAATGGAACCTTTCTTTTTACTAAGCCAAGCTACTAAGGAGTTACCCAAGAAGAATTCTCCTCCACTGGTGCTTTTTCTCTCATCAACACAATTTGCCCAATCTACATCTGAATAAGCAGTCAACTGAAGACTTTGATTTCTGGGATACCACGGACCATAAGTCATTGTTTCTTTTAAGTACCTGAATATCCTTTTGACAGCTTGCAAATGACTCTGTTTAGGTGCAGCCTAATATCTTCCTACCATTCCTACAACATGCATTATGTCTGGCCGAGATGTTGTGATGTACAACAGGATTCCTATCATTGATCGATATGAGCTTTGATCAAAATTAGGTGAATCATCATCCTTGCTTAATTTACATCCAGTTACCATAGGTGTACCCATAGGTTTAGAATCTTACATTTGAAACCTTTTCAGCATTTCTCTTAAATATTTTCCTTGAGAAATGAAGATCCCATCGGGCCTCTGAGTAATTTGCAGACCAAGGAAAAATGACAGTTCTCCTATCATAGACATTTCAAACTCAGACTCCATGGCAGAAGAAAACCATTGTACCAGTGAATCCTTATTACATCCAAAGATGATGTCATCTACATAGACCAGTACAATGAGAAAATCATTATCCTCTATCTTAATATACAGATTGTTGTCAATTGTTCCTCTTTTGAACCCTTTGTCTTTGAGATACGTATCCAGTCTGTGATACTAGGCTCAAGGGGCTTGTTTCAAACCATATAAAGATTTCTTCAACTTGCATACTAAGTCAGGATTATTAGACAATTTGAAACCCTCTGGTTGTTCCATATAGACTTCTTCACTTAAATATCCATTGAGAAAGGTTGACTTGACATCCATTTGGTAGACTTTAAACCTTTTATGACAAGCATAGGCAAGAAACATTCTGATAGCTTC
>ML839382.1:0-19593 GCA_009831015.1 Picea engelmannii | reverse complement strand
GATTTTCTTTCACTTAGAGATAGAAACTTTCCTTTGTCTCCCATCATGTGTTTGGAGCATCCACTATCTATATACCAAGGGTTTGTTTTTTGTTGAGAAGACAATACTAATCCACACTTGTTACTTTCCTTCTTCTTCCAAAAATTGACATTTTCAGTAGGGGATTTTGAATCTGGTTTATAGTTCCTTAACCGACACTCAATAGATTATGTCCAAAGTTATGACAGGTGTAGCATTCAACCTCATTATTCAATAAGTTAAACTTGTTGTTGCAGTGTTGCCTGCTTATTGAATGTTGATTATTTCTTGGCCTCTTTAGATGTATGTGTACAGACTTAATTTGGCAATTTGCAGTCCGTGAAGGATTATTACTTGACTGTATCATTCTTTGTTGTGGGAAGTATTTATTCCTTTAAAATCTTAATTTCTCATGTCTAAGTCTTAAGGAACAATTTACATCTTTGTGACCAAAATTAGAACAGTAGAAGCAATAGCCATAGAAAAATTCTTTGTACCTAGAAAATGGTTGCCTTCTTTGAGAAAATCGATTTCTTTCTTGCTGATGACGTCTTCCAGCAGAGAGAGCATTGTTACTTCATTCTATAGATTCAATCCTGACACCTTTTTCTTTACTCGTCCTGGGCAGCTGATTGTCTTCCTTTGTTTCAACAGACTTGTTATTGTCATTGGTTGTACTTTTGACAAACTTGATGGGTTCTTCATTTCCTGGCTTCCCACTTCTTGATCCCTCTTCATAACCCAATCGAGTTTTCAGCTTTGGATTCCTTTGTTGATTCAGAATGGTGGCTAATCCTTCTGAGGCTTTGATACTTGACAGACTCTGATTATACAAGGCTTGAAATTTCTCCATTTCTTTCCTAATGATTCACATCTTGTCTTCTTTTCTGATAGTTTTTGTTTCATAATCTCTTCGATTTTCTTTGCCTCTTCCAATTCTACTTTTAGTAAGACAAGGTCTTCACCAAGTTCTTGGTTGTCTTTCTCTAACTGTATCAACAATTGTCTTTTCTTTTTGTTCTTGATTCTTACTCTGTCAATCTCTTCCAATGCACTGATCAGTTCTCCTTCCATGTCAACCACAGCTTCTTCATCATTCTCATCACTGCCTATCCTTTTATTATCATAATTCTCTTTGTCCATAAGCATGAAGTCATTTACCTTATCTTCATAGGAAGTGTCACTATCAGTGTCTTCTAAGGAGTCATCATTGTTTACACATAAACTTTTCTTTTTATCAAATCTCCTGGATTTGTGCTTCTCTTCACCTTCATAGTTCTGATCATGTTTCTTGTGTGGACATTTATTTGCAAAATGACCTATCCTTCCACAGTTAAAGCATTTGAAAGGTAGTTTACCTTTGTATTTGCTTGATCCCTTATTCAGTCTCTTCACAAATTTTTCTTCAATTTCATCGGGCTCAGAATCCTCATTCTTGTCTGCTTTAAATGATGCTTCTCTAGAAGTGGGTTTATCTTTAATTATTCTCATTTCATATGCAGTCAGTGTTCCTAGAAGTTGATCAAAATGCAAGGTTTTTAGATCATTAAGTTCTTCTATAGCAGAGACCTTCGAGTTGAACCTATCTGGGAGAGATCTCAAGATTTTCTGAACTAAAGAAGGTTCCCCAATTGTTTCACCAAGTGCCTTCATTGCATTTACCATTTCTTCTATTCTCAGAAAGTATTTTCCAATAGTTTCATATTCCTTCATCTTCAGTTGTTCAAACTGTATTCTGAAGGTTTGAAGCTTTGCATCCTTTACCTTCTCATTACCCTCATAACTATTAATGAGTTTGTCCCACATTTCTTTGGCAGTTTCTAGGTGCATAACTTTCACGAATTCTGCTTCTGCAAGCCCACTCAAGATAGCATTCATAGCCTTAGCGTTGAAGCTAAATTCTAGTTTATCATCCTTGTTATCTAGCACAACTGGCTTTACATAACCAGTATCTACCACATCTGAGACATCTGCACCTAAAGCCATTATGTAGGTTCTCATTCTAACTTTCCAGAAGGCAAAGTTTGTTCCATTGAACAGAGGGGCCTTATTGGTTGAATTTCCTTCATGGATTGACATGTTTAAGCTCTAGGATCTACCCTTAGATAAAATGGGTCGGCTCTGATACCAATTGTTGGACAACTGAGAGGGGGGGTGAATCGGTTGTTACTGTGCTTAAACAATTATGGTTCTTTTAAACTCTTTGTAGAGACACTAAATGATGATCACAATAATGTAGGGAAATAAACAATGACACTTTTAGCATCATTCACATATATGAGAAACACGGAGACAGATATTTCCCGAGGAAACCCATGCAGGTTAAAAACCTCTTTTTCTTTATATGATAAGTAATAGTTACATTCTTTACAGTATCATACATATGAGCACCAACTCATAATGAGGCTACAACCTCAGTTTTGCAAGCTGCAACTTGCTGAGAGCACCAACTCTCTATTTTCTCTAGCACCCTTTAGATGGAAGCGCCAACTCCTTGGTTTCTCTAGCACCAACTAGAAGGAAGAACCAACTCCCTGGTTTCTCTAGCACCAACTAGAAGGAAGCACCAACTCCCTGTTTTCTCTAGCACCAACTAGAAGGAAGCACCAACTCCCTGGTTTCTCTAGCACCAACTAGAAGGAAGCACCAACTCCCTGTGTTCAAGCACCCACTTTAACCTTTGAGGACACCAATCCTCCCTAGCTCCTCCCAACCACCCTGAAATATAAATCTTTGCTACTAAAACTTATTACAGTGATATGATGTTCAACAATGGCTTACCAGAATCATCATTGTTCTGCTGCATTTCATTGCTCTGTCTGCCTCATTGCCTTTTTGCACACATCACTTGTGCTATCTGTTCTTCTGCTTTTTATTCTCTATGCGCCATGTCCATTCACTGCACAGTTCCTCTTCTGTGCTATTCAGCTACTGCACTTTGATCCTTCTTCACACATGAATCACCTTCACCAACAACAACCACAGCAAACTCCAACAACAACAACAACCCTTCTCTTCTCTGTACTGTGTATATATAGCTTCCATGCATCTTGTGCATGCAATACTCACCATTCCTCTGCATGCTCATACCACGCCAATCTCCTCCACCTCTCGAGTTCTCTGCATGATCATCATCGTAACTCTTTAGCTTCTCTGGCCATTTTCCCACGCGTTCAGCATCACTGGATGTTATGCTAAGATTCCTCAGCCTCTCTGGTAGTTGAGACTCTTCATCTTCTCTGTGACAGTCGAGCTCACCTTCTCTATTTTAGTTACAGGCTTCCACGCTCATACATCTTCCAATCCCTTCTAAGAATAGTCTTCCTTCACTTGAACGAAGCTTGGAGACTCTTCTTCTCCTCTACCGATCACACAGGGGTCTCTTTGAATTCTCTAGCAGATGCCATCAATGGTTTCTGGTAGTTTCACTGTGTTGTGCATCAGTAGCCCTCTGATCAACACTTGATCTAACGGTTCAAATTACATCATGATTTCACATATCGTGATATCAGGATTCCTGATGTCAATAATCTTTGACATGTCCAACTCTCGATCCCCGATGCCTCTCCATTGATTGGAATCAACGGTCCAGATCAAAGCTTGATCTGACGGCTCAGATTACATCGTGATTTCACATATCACGATATTAGGATTCCTGATGTCAATAATATTTGACATGTCCAACTCTCGATCCTTGATGCCTCTCCATTGACTGGAATCAATAGTCCAGATCAAATCCTGATCTGACGGCTCAGATTACATCGTGATTTCACATATCATGAAATCGGGATTCCTGTGGTGAATGTTCTTTGACAACTTCAACACTCAGTCCTCGAAAATCCAACATGGACTAGAATCAACGGTCCAGATTTGATCTTGATTCAACGACTGCTATTTAAGTCGCAATTTTTCATATCATGAAATTGAGATTCTTATTGCATTGTTTCTTTGACATCTCCAACATGCGATCCTCGAAACTTCGTCATGGTGTAAGTCTGCTGACGTCAGATGTGTTAAATAACTACCATGTGTCACCCTGATTTGTGACTTACATGTGCTTGGCATGTTGAATCGGTCTGACACTTGTCATTACCTATTTGTGCCATGTGTTCCTAGATGACATGGTCTACTGACGTGAGTCGGGTCGATGGTCTAGATCACATCTTGATCTGACAATTTATATTTAGTCAGGATTTCACCCATTGTGATTTCGGGATTCTTGATGTCAATATTCTTTGACATCTCCAACTCTCGATCCCTGAAACTCCAACGCAGAGTCAGATCAATGGTCCAGATAATCCCCTGAGAAGAACGGTCCTCCTGCTTTCAAGATTTGTGAGCCCTCTACTCCTTGCACTTTTAAAGATCGTGCAGTTTTTCCTCGATCCAATGGTGGTCGGACCCTGCGCTCAGATCTGACACTTGATATCTATCCTCCTCTTCAACACACTCTTCTTGTCTTTATTCAGATTTGACGTCCCTCATGCTATCGGTATTTGTGAGCCCTCTACTCCTTGCACTTTAAGGAACGTGCAGGTTCTCCTCGATCCAATGGTGGTCGGACCCTGCTCTCGGATCTAATGCCCGATATCTATCCTCCATATCTGCATGCTCCTCTTGTCTACCGTGAGATCTGACGGTCATTGGGAATTCGGGATGGGATCCAACAATCACCGATGCTTCTCCTCCAAGATTACACATCCTTCTTACCTGGAATAATTTCTAAGTGTCAAAGGCCTCAACCTTTGATCTGCATGTGATCCTAATTATGCTTTCTCCCTTGAGCTTTAGTTATGAGTTAACCTCATCCCTGGTGCACACCTACGCACTGCATTCGACTCTGTGCTAATTCTTCCTGAGCTTACATTGTTCCTATTTTTCCATCGATGCACACTCTGATCCTACCATCTTCACTATTGTACTTTCCATCAATGACAAGCATACGCTACCTATTAAACATTTTCCAACACTTTTTTCTTGTGCCAAAGCTTGGGTGGCTTGCATTATGTCTTCTTGAGCTCGTTGAAGGCGAGGTTTGACTTTCTCATCAATTTGGCATAACTGAGTGGGATCATCACCTGTTCCTGATATTTCCATTGGTAAGGGAATCGTATGAACTACTTGGCTGGACTGGAGTGCCTGTTGCACTTTTTTTAATTCAACCGTGATCCGACAAAATAGCTCCTCCTGCATTTCTTCTTTCTTTTCCATGAGCTCTAGTGAAACATCATTCAGGGAAACAATTAAGAAGTTGAAATCATCCAGGGTAAGGGTAGTTTTAAGCGTGGTCCGGGAGGCCTTAGTTTTCCTTCTAGATGAGGGCTTTGGTGGGGTAATATTCTTCTTCTTGGAGGGATATTCCTCATCCGTAGGCAGAGTAACCTTGCCTTTTCTCTGTTCAACTTCTATGCCCACTAGTTATTCAACATTACCTCCCTTCTCAGGTGAGAGTGAAGAGGTCTTCGTGAATGTGTTGTGGATATCTTAGACTTCCACATCCTTCTTAGTCTTGTGTGGTCCTAGTGAATCTGGCATAGCTTCAAATCTATCTACGTCAAACATCTCTACAGGGTCTGCTGCAACAAGGAGGTCTGCCAACCATTCCTTGGTAATCTTCTCTAAGTCATATTTTGTCGGCTTGTAATATGATTGGAGTTGTTGTTTGTGCTCATCTGCGCATGTTGTGATGTAGGTGAAGTGACGATCTGTGTTGAATTTCATCAAAGTTCTAAACTTATGAAGCGTGTTGGGTGTAATGCACGGTGTAGACTAAATGGCATTCTTCAATTGAGTGTATTAAGCGTGGAAGACAACATTGGACTGCCACTGTTTGTTCATGTCACTTGAGTACCACAGTGTACAAAAATTTGTGGCCAATGGTTCGAAGGGTTCGATCTCTGGAAATATGGCTCTCTCAGGAAATTCCCACGTGATGAAAGTGATGAGTATGATCAACCAACTAAAGTGGAACTCATACCCTTGGTCCTACGCTTGTCTACAGTTAAGATCTAGCTGATTTATAAGGTATTTTTCCCAGTTCATTTGTAGTCCCTCCGCACACTTTCCTGTGAGGTCAACTACAAATCCGGTCACCTATGTAGGTCTATATTTTTGGAATAACTTTCCTGTGATCAATTGGAAACCAAAGCGCACTGCTACATTCTCAATGGAGGCTACCTTGTAACCTTGTGTTCCTTTCTCTGGATCACCATATGTGTCTTTTATTTGTTGAGAGAGGGCATGATCTGTGGTCTTTCCATGATAAAAGTCCTGTGGGTCAGAGCCCTGCATGCTTAGCCCAATGATCCAATTGATCAGAATCAGATCCATGGTGATGTGGTGGTCGAACCATAGGTATCCTCCATGGTAGCAGGACAACAACAATCTAATGCATGCATTGACTTCCTGATGCCTCCCGAAATGTGAAATCTTCATCACATTAAAGAGGGTTTAATGCAAAAGGTTATGGGTCCATTGTTGCGGTACAATATTGGGGTTATTTCCTTTTGTAATAGTCAAATACTTGTGTAGGGATAGCATACTGTAAACCTTGTGAATTCCAAGGTTAAAATTGCTAAATTTCAGCACACTAAGCTTCTCTTGGTCAACATGAACTGTGCGCACCCCTTTCGGGAGGTATGCCATGGCTACAACATAGTCGAAGTATTTGGGTACAATGTATCGATTCACTGATCCGCTTAATGGTGGGATATATTTAGGCAAGATGCTTGGGACCATCTTCACAGTGGAGAAGTCATTTATGAGCTTAGATCATTTTTTTGAAGGCGGTCGGGATGGTCCTGCTCGAGCAGTGGAGAGGGAAGCTGCCAGTGCACCCAAGGATGATGCTTGTACACCTGTAGACATTTTGTGTTCTAACATGACTCTCTTAGTCATTAAATCAATTAGGACTTTTTCAACAATTTTCTCAGCATTGTTGAGCTCATCTAACATACAAACTTTGGTCAATTGGCTCAGGTGCAAGAAGAATTCAGAGACTATAGTGAATAGTAAGGGAATGATCTCAGGGTAAGTAAAGCTTTATGATTTTCACTCAAAATCTCAGTTAGGAAAAAGTATTCTCGGTGTGTGGTGTGATGGGTTAAGTAGGAAATATCAACAATGGTCTGCTTGCAACGGACGTGGGGCCTTCATTAACTTTGTTCTATCCATTCTGGTGCTATCCAATGGTCTAGTGGTAACCCATAACTACTTTTCAATCCATTTGGAGCAGAGGTCGAATAGGTATATTGATTCCAATGAATATATTGCTTCATCATGGAAAAGTAATCTGTGTCGTTGTTCTGATATCTCGGTGAAGCTCCAATTCTGCAATTCTTCTTGCTGCGAAGTGTCCTCTAGAACCTCTTGTATCCTTACAGTATTAGCTCTTTTCTTTCTTAACTTCCCAGCCTTCTTCCCAGTGAGCTTCGTCTCAGTAATGCTTTTACCATTTTGATGTTTATCTTATGTGGTCTTAGTTACTTCGCGTTGTTAAAAGTCTTTCCTAGGGTTCCTTGATAATACTTCTTCTGTATCAAACATAGGTAACTCAATCTTCTGCGGATCCTCAAGTGTTCTCTTAGCTTCGACATCAGAGTTGCTAATATTGAATATATGTGATCTGCTCTTATGTTCTTTAATCAAGTGCACGATCCTTCTGTTCATAAAGTCTTTTAATTCTTGCTTCTTTTGTTCCAAAACTTTTTCTTCTTCTTTTCATCTAGCTTGTTCTCTATCAATCCAAGGTTTCCCTATGAGCATGGTAAACAGGGAGTTGTCTTCAACGAATTTAATGATATCAAAGTCTTCCTCTATAGAAGTTCCATTGACAGTCATAGGTATCCAGGTGATCCTTCCACACAGGTTTACTAGCTTTCCTTTAAAGAAACTTGTTCCTCCTAGGGAAGGGATCATGGCAGGCTTTCCTATAGCTTCCCAAGTTCTTTCTGGCATAATGTTCACTTGTGTTTCTTCATCAAGAGTATAGTCAATGTCAAAGTCCCCTATTCTTGCTTTGATTTTCTCCTTTTCTTTGAAGATCTCTGATAGCCTAACTTGTCGGTGGTCATTCAAGATATCTTTCATCTGTAGCAATATCTTTTCTATTTCTTTCTGGGTTTCTGCTATGGTCTCTTGATATCCTTTAGGGTTTGCTTGCTCCATATTTAGCTTCTCAAGCCTAGCAATCATTCTAGGGAAATCCAATACTTCATGGTCCATAGCCTTACAACAGAGGCAACTAGGTCTTCTCCTAGTGCATTCCTTAGCAAGATGCCCTAGTATTCTACAACTATAACAGAGGTTTAATCCTCTTTTTCGTTTAGATGTTTCCCAAATCCTTCTGTACTGCGCACTAGGATCATGGTAGCTATCCTGCAAAAAACTCTTTCTAGGATCCTGCATCCACTTGTTAGTCTAGACATTCTTTCGATGCATAGGTATAACATATTTATCACTATACTTATCAGATCTATTCATATCAAACTTTCTTTCAGCAATTAATGCCCTAGTTTTGAAGCTACGACAGAGTCTATCAAACATACCTAAATCCATGCTTTAGAAACAAAAATTTCCACTTATCTTACTTCTATAGAGCACAAAGCTTCCAGATCTAAGACTTTTAACTATTCTTACCTTTATCAAAGAACCAAACTTACATATCTTACCTTTTTCTTGCAGAACTGACGTCTTTCTTCACAGATATGACTTCTTTTCTTCAGATATGACCTCTTTTCTTCAAATCTGACCTTTCTTCTTCAGATCTGACCTCTCTTCGTCAGATATGACCTCTCTTTCTTGGCACAAATATTCACAGGTCAAACAGAACACTGCGCACTAGGGAAACAGATCTATGCACAGAGTTTATTTTGCACAAGGCTTCTTCTTCTTCAGTTCCCAACAATCACAATTTTAGGTCCCGGCAACAGAACCATTTGTTGGCACAGGGATAGACCCAGGGTTCAACGCTCAAGAGCACACCAACAAAACCCTAACTACCAGCCCTTTCGACAACACTTGTGAAGCAAATGAAATCTCACCCGAGGTAGAGCCAGCGGTGGTTACAAGACTTATATGTCTACAACCTTAGTTGGGACACAGATCTGTGATTATCTTGCTTACAATGCACTTAGCATTAGTTTTTCCTTAACATACATTCATTAATACACTTCACCAAAAGAACAGAGCATCACAGTAAATACTTATAATAAGGATGATTCAGTACTTAGCCATAGAAATATAGGTTAGATTCAATAGATCAAGCACTAAGCATCCTATATATGAGATCTAACATTCATTCATATATCATCAGCACAGAGCATAACTAGATCTACTTAATCACATCAAGCACTTAGCCAAGAAAGAGATAAACACATTAGAGAGAAGCACAAAGAACTATGCACACAATTACCGTGGTTCACCCCCACCCTGGGGCTACATCCACAAAGTCTTATTTATATTATCTTGGTCAAGAAGTTACAACACATAGCTTCATTGACCCTTACTTCGCACATGACAGAAGATTTGCACAACTTGCTAGATCCTTCTTCCTTTCTCTTCAGCACAAGACTACACCAAACTGCACTTAGCTTTTCGATCTCATGCATAGATCACTCTAATATGCATATGATCACACAGATCAAGTTACTAGATCTAATCTCTCAGTTATACATCGCATAGATGTGCTACATTCCTATTATCTTACTTCTTCCCTTCTCCTCTATTTACATTGCCTATTTATAGATTACAAAATGGGCCTAAACATGGGTAAACCCATGGGACGACATCGCTTTCCTATTACATCAACCCAAAACCCTAAAATGGACCCAAAAATAGGTCTTTCTTCCTTACTTTCCTCTTCGCATTGTGCTCCTTCCTTTGCAAGTTGTCGTAGTCCCAAAAGTGGTCAATTATGACCAAGTATTCTTCAAAACTTGGTCAAGGACCAACAAGGATTATAGGATTTGGGGATGATTGAGGTTAGTTTTAATGTGATTTAAGGTTGGTAGTGATAGGTCAAAGGGGTGAAGGGTATATATTTTATAGGTGTTAAGGATAATGGTTTATAAAAATTAAGGTACATGTATGTTCTATGTATGAAGGTAAGGAATATTAGATCTCAGTTTGCTTGTATAGAGTGTTAACAAAGGGAGGTATTATGTTAGAACACTTTAAAATCCATGTGTAGACATAGTCAAACACCAAACTTTGGGTATACTAGGAAGATATAAATAGGAGTTATATCCACCATCTATTATTCTTATAATTGTGTCTTGGTTCCTAGCAGTGTTAAAAGTTTGTGTTCAATTTGAACATTTTTTCCTATATTGAAAAGTTTGTGCATGTGGTTTTGGAGAGGAACTTGTCAACTAACTTGGAGTAAATTGTCAACCCATAAATTTTAAATACAAAATCTCATCAAGCGTCTTCTTCTTACCACCAAAGTCATGGGTGAAAGTCCCATTTTTTTGAACAATTTTGATGAAGATGCTATAACAATGAAGAACATCATGTTCATTGAAAATTTGTTGCTACAATACTATGACAACAATGATGACATTTACGATGATGACATTTATTGATCATTCTAGGTATATTTCTCATTCATGAGGCCAAAAGCATATCATCTCATGCATATTTAAACCTTATTGCAGTAGTGATTGCATTAAGGTAACTTATTTCAACTATGCATTTCTCCACAAGAAAGAGAGAGAGTTAACCTATGGTAGTCAATTTGATTTTAAAAGAGATTAATAATAGTTTATATTTGAATTTTTAATGACCCAATTCTTCGATGACATGGGTTCATAACCATATAACACTTTAAATTGGGTAATTTTGGAGGTAGATTAATACATAATATCATACCAATATTTTTTTAGATGGAACCACCTCACCCATTTCCTTTGTTTATCCCATGTGTACATTTGAAGATAGCCCCTTCTCCAAGCACTTATAAACTACCTTTGTTCAATGGTGATAGGTACTAGGCTTATTGTTTGATTGTCAAATTATTTGTGCAAGTCATTTTTGAGTCCAAAAACCCTCCCATGCCATCAATGCATGCGTCTAGTTTGTTAAGAACCAAATATCAATATAGCATAGAAAAACCTCAGACTGAGTACTCAATGCCTTGAAAAAGAGATAAATACAGATAATAAGCCTCTTCAAGGGGCAAACCTCCTTATGCCCACATAAATGTACAGTTACAAGATGATTCAAAATGAAAATGTCTCCTTGGTATATATAGGAGACTAGGAGGTATAATTACAACTAATGGCCTAAAGACGACATAAATAAAATAACATTACTAATATAATATGCCCCAATTAAGGGGTAATGAGCCACTATTTAGGGCTTAACATGCCCCTCCCCTTGAGACAAATGTTGTCCACAATGCTTGAGTAACTCTGTATGCTTCTTGTATGAAAGACTCATCTTCCCAAGTGGAATCTTCAGCCGATAGTTTCCTCCATTTAGAGAGATACTCTAAAATAGATCTATTCCTCAACTGGTGAATTCTTGTGTCAGTGATGGCTTAAGGCTACAATATGATTTTTCCTTCCTCGTCAGGTTTTGGAAATATAGTTTGAACTGGGATCTTGTCACCTATAACCTCCTTTAAGCATGAAACATGGAAAACCGAGCGTACTTGTGAAGATGTAGAGAACTCTAATTTGTATGCCATAGTACCAATGTTTTGCAACACCTTATAAGGGCCATAATACTTTGGTGATAATTTATTATCCTTCTTGGCTTGCTTGAGGGACATCTGTTTGTATGGTTGTAGTCTTAAAAATGCCCAATCTCCTACTTCAAAACTTCTTTCACTGCGATGTTGATCTGCTTGTTGTTTCATACGATTCTATGCCATGGTCAAGTTGTCCTTTAATATTTGGAGAACTTGTTGTTGATGCTTGATGTGATCTTCCACTCCTTGAACATTAGATTTTTCTTTTAGAGAAGAAGTGATGGAAGGAGGGTGGTATCCATAGAGTACCATAAATGGTGTCATTTTTTTTGCAGTGTGAAAGGAAGTGTTATACCACCATTTTGCTAAGGGTAACCATTTGAACCATTGTGTTTGTTTATCAGAGACAAAGCAACGAAGGTAGCCTTTTAGATATTTGTTCATTATCTCAATTTGTCCATCAGATTGAGGATGATAGGATGAGCTATGAGCCAATTGAGTACCCAAACAAGAAAATAATTCTATCCAAAAATGTCCAGTGAAGATGGGATCTCTATCACTTACAATAATATTTGGGATTCCATCTAGATTTTGAACTGTCTCCATGAATGCGGTGGAAACTGTACTAGATTTGAAGGGATGAGAGAGTGCACAAAAGTGTTCATACTTGGTCATTCTATCAACAATCACCATGATGACACTCTTTCCTTCAGACTTCGGTAACCCTATGATGAAATCCATGGAAACCTCCTCCCAGTGCTGACTTGGGATGGCTAATGGTTGTAAAAGACCTGGGGTCTTAATTGTTTCCACCTTATTTTGTTGGCAAACCAAACAGTCTGCCACAAACCTTTGAACATCATTTTTAAGGCCATCACAAAAAAATTCCTTCTTGACCCTATGGTAGGTTTTTTAAAATCCCAAGTGCCCTCCTACTGGAGAGGTGTGCAATTCCAATAGTAGCTTTTGTTTGAGTTGGGATTTCTTACATAAATATAAGCTATCTTTGTACCATAATGAATCATATTTCCAGGTAAATTTATTTGATGTACTAGAATCCTGTTGCAGCCTTTGAATGTGAGTCCACACTTTTTCATCATTCTTCCATTCATCCCTTGATTCTATTATCCAATTGTGTTGGATGATCAAGATAGCACAGAGAAAGGCATCAACATCTTCATCCTTCCTTGAGAGTGCATCTGCCACAACATTTTTCTTCCCTTTTTTATAGACGATTTCAAAATCATAACCCAATTTATTGGTTACCCATTTTTGTTGTTCTTCTAAAGATAGTATTTGTTCCAAGAAGTATTTAAGACTATGATGATCTGTTTTGACCTTGAAGTGCATACCTATTAGGTAAGAATTCCATTTCTTCAATGCATGTAGTATTGCCATCATTTCCTTCTCATAAATGGGTTTGTGTAAGTCCCTTCCCTTGAGTGGTCGACTTTCAAAATCCAAGGGCCTTCCTTCTTGCATTAGGACAACACCAATTCCATTTACTGAGGAATCACATTCCACAATAAGGGTTTTTGTGAAGTCTAGAGTGGTCAAGATAGGAGCTTTTCACATCACCTCTTTAAGTTGTTCAAAAGTTTTAGTTACCTCTGGAGTCCATGAAAATGCATCCTTCTTAGTTAGTGTCATTAAAGGTGTTGTTATTATTTCATAGTGTCACACAAACTTGTGGTAGTAACCTGTCTAACCAAAAAATCCTCTAAGATTATTTAATGTTTTGGGAATCAACAAGTCCATCATGGCCTTAATCTTGTTAGGTTCTACCTTGACACCTTCATGAGATACAATATGACCCAAATAATCTACCTCCTTCACTCCAAAGAAACATTTGGATGGTTTGGCATATAGTTGTTTCTCCTTTAGTAGTTGTAGCACCTTGTCAACATGTTGCACATGATCCTCCCAAGACTTGCTATAGATTAGTATATCATCAAAAAATACTAACACAAATTTTCAAAGGAAGGGCTTGAAAATGGAATTCATCAACCCTTGGAATGTGGAAGGTGCATTTGTAAGGCCAAAAGGCATGACCAAAACTTCATAATGGCCTTCATGGGTTCAAAATGTTTTTTTTGGGATATATTCTTCCTTCATTCTAATCTGATGATACCCTGAACGAAGATCCAACTTTTTGAAAGAGATTTCTCCATGTAGTTCATCTAACAATTCATTAATGATGGGAATGGGAAACTTATATTTAATAGTGATATTGTTGAGCTCTCTATAATATGGACACATATGCCATGAGCCATCTTTCTTGAATACCATTACCACTGGTGTAGAGTAAGAACTTTGGCTAGGTATAATAATGCCAGCCTCTAACATTTCTTCAACCATGTTCTCAATTTCACTCTTCTAGGCATAAGTGTATCTGTATGGCCTGATGTTAGGAGGAACACTCCAAATAATTAGGTGAATATCATGATCATGATTTCGAGTGGGTGGAAGACCTTTTGAAATATCTTCAAATACTTTGAAATTGTTATCAATGATCCCTTGGACATCTAGAGGAATAGATGGCTTAGATGTTTGAACATCTAGTGAGCATATTTGTGCAATAACACCTTGATGCCCCTTTTTCAATAATTTTTTCATGCCATTAGAGCTTATCACCTTACTAGGTTTCCCTGTGATACCTCTTAACTCAATTTCTTTTCCTTCCATTGAAAATTTCATGAAAAGTTCTTGAAAATTAAAATCCATTGTTCCTAATGATTGTAACCATTGGATTCCTAGTACAACATTAGCACCACCCATGGGTATAGAAATCATTGGACTATTCATTACATATTCCCCCATAGTAAGATTGATCTTATTTCATTTTCCTGAGCAATTGATAGTTCCTGCATCTGCAATCATTACTTGAAACTCTGGTGCTGGATATACAAAGCAATTGAGATCTTTGGATAATTTATAGTGAATGAAATTATGAGTACTACCAAAATCAATTAGGACTATTACCTTTTTATTTTTGATATATACTTCGATCTTGAGGGTTTGAGGAGTGTTAATTCCAGCCAATTCATTACATGATATCGTGGGAGTCAACTCTTCAGATGAAATTGATTCTACATTTTCATCTTGAGATGGTTCTTGTTCATGTTCTTGTTCTTCTTCCTCTTCACAATCTATGTAGAATAATTTCTTCTCACCACACGCATGTCCCTTACTATACTTGTTGTCAGAATTAAAGCGTAAAGCCTTTTCTTTTCTTTCCTCCAATTGTTGAGGTGTCAACCTTGTAGGTTGAGGTGTTTTAGAGGAAGGAGCATTATTCTCTCTATAGATGTTAGCATTGGTCCTTCTGGTAGCCATAGCCATATTTTTACTTTCAACATTTCTTGCCACCCTAAATTCATTCTCCAATGATTTGGGTTTCCAAAGGCGAACCTCATGTTGAATGTTATCTCTTAAAGTTCCTATGAATACATCAATCAAGCACTTATATGGAATATGTGTTACCTTTATATTCAATCTTTGGAAATTCTCAATCTGTTCTATAACTGAACCCTTTCGCTTGAGATTTATCAATTGGCTAAACAAGGTATTGCTCCTTGTATCCTCATAGTGTGCTATCATTTCTTCCATGAAAATTGTCCAAGTGACGAGTGATTTGTGAGAACACAACCATCTATACCATAAAAATTGATTGGGTTCTAAATATAAAGAAGCGATTCGTACCTTTTGTGTATGTGGCACATTATGTAGATCAAAGAATTGATCCATCTAAAGTATCCATGTGATAGGCTCCTTGCCATCAAACTTCCTCATATTGATCTTAGAAATTTGGTTGGTATTCAACCCAATGTTAGAGTTTCTCCATTCTTGATTCACCTTCCTTGTGTTCTCATCATGAATTTCATGGGATACATTTTCACTTTCAGGTGTCCTCTCTATTATGAAATTTTTCAATCCTTCCAAGAAACCATCCTTCTTTGCCTCCAACTTAGCTTCCATGTCTTGTAGTTCATATTTTGTTACTATATTCTTTTGTAAATCATTTATGTCCCTACGCATTTATTCATCTTCATCAAGAGTCCAAGTAGGATTGTATGGAGGCTTATTTGGTGTAGAATTTCCCTTTTTGGGTGGCATGTTGGCCAAGTATCACTTTTGAACCTTGATTTTGAGGTGGTTCTACTAGACAATATTTATTCTACTGTATTTCCAAAGTTTTGGCCCTTCTGGGTATGAAACTTTATTTTTTGTAGTTCCCTGATATTTCTTCTCTGCAATGCCATAGGTTTGATCAAAATTGGATGTGATAAGTGGAATTTATGGTAGCTTCCCCACAACTTGTTGATATTTGGTCTTTTCAGGAGATCTCACTTGTATAGTGTGCCCCACACAAAATGATTTATATAAAATTATGAAAATTGTACCAAAAATACTACAGACTACCCACTATCCAATGAATCTAGTCTCATTCAATTTGGATACTCTAGGAAGACATTATGATTGGTTTACCTGGAACACCATCTTGAGACTAGTCAATAGGACTAGTCAGATACCCTATCTTCCACAGGGTGTATCTACAAATGTAAGATGAAACAAAGGTTGAAATTTTTACCATAGATACCTTACTACATATTGTGAATATCCTCTAGCGTTCAGGGTTTGATATGTTACAGAAAATTTTTTATAGCGAAAATTCCGCAATGACTTAGTTCTGGAAGATTCCATAACTTTATATTGCACAGGTTGTATCTCTAAACGTATAAGGCCCAAGGAGATAAAATGTGAACCCAACGTACCATGACCCATATACTAAATACCATGCAAGCCGTTCCTTCTAAAACATTTTAGAAAAAAAGTTATAGCGAAAATGCCAAGGTGTCTCAGATGTAGCAATGAAACCCCAAGACCTTGAGCTCTGATTCCATATGTTAAGAACCAAATATCAATATAGCATAGAAAAACCTCAGAATAATTACTCAACGCCTTGAAAAAGAGATAAATTCAGATAATAAGCCTCTTCAAGGGGGCAACCTCCTTATGCCTACATAAATGTAAAATTACAATATGATTCAAAATAAAAATGTCTCCTTGGTATATATACAGGAGAATAGGAGGTATAATTACAACTAATGGCGTAAATCTGACATAAATAAAATAACATTACTAATACAATATGCCCCAATTAAGGGGAAATGAGCCACTATTTAGGGCTTAACATAGTCTAACCATGTCAATGCATGATTAATCACACAAGATTCAATTTATTTTATGTCCATGCTTTTTTCTCTCATCTAAGTACTCTTTTGATACATAAAGAATATTAGTACAAAATCATTATTTAAATACAAAATCCCATCTATCATGCCCCTTCTTCTTTCCACAACCAAAATCATGGGCCTAATTGGCATGGTGTTGGTTTTGAATGAGACAGATGATGAATATAAAGAGTGGGTGTGTGAGTGATATTTGAGTTTGGAAACCCTCCCATATCGTCAAGGCATGTGAGCAGCCTATCCATGTCAAATCTCAATGCATACAAAAACATTTTGAAAAAATTTCAATGCTGGCCCCATTCACAGGTCATTGTTTCCCATCATGTACTCTATCCCTAGTACAATGCCTTTTAATAACTTTTTCCTTTAAAATATAACTGAGAAAATTAAAACGAAATGAGGACCATATGGGTCGATATATAGACTAGGTGTGTGAGTGATATTTGAGTCTATAAATCCTCCCATATCGTCAAGGCATGGGAACAATCTATCCATGTTAAATTTCAGTGCATACATAAACATTTTGAAAGAATTTCAACATTGGCCCCATTCACAGGTTATTGTTTCACATCATGTACTCTAGCCCTAGTACAATATAGTTTAGTTGTTTCCTTTAAAATATGACCGATATGCATGTCCTCGCATCTAGTACTGCAAGGGCATGCAATAAAGTTGATAAATAAGTATTTGGTTAATCGCATAAGGTTCAAGTTATTTTATGTCTTTTCTCTCTCTCTCTCATCTAAGTACTCTTTTCATTTTTTCAGTTCATTCGTTTTGTACTGCATCTTCTCTTAGATTATGTACTTGTTCCATTGTTTCACGTAACAAAAAGTTTGCATAATTGATGGGTACTAAATTATCCTTTATTTTCTCCTCCACCTATTCTACTTCTTTTCACACCACCATATATATCAATATTTCTTGAAGGTTAAAAAGATCAACATTAGCTTATAACAGAATCCAATATCATATTTCTCTACTTCTATAGAGACTACTCTATCTGTGTTTTAAAATATAGCTACGTGACATTACATGTAATGATCCCCTCGACCAACTTGAGGCTGAGGAACGCCACTCCAGAGAAACCACTCATGCTTAGACGCCAATCGGTATCATTCCCAGCCATAATGCCGGAACATTCTACTCTAGGAACATCTTTCGTTCCCATACTATGGAACATACAATAGCATACCTAGTAGTCAACTAAGTGCCACCTAAATTTACTTTTTAGACTGCATGCAACTAAAACATATACATACAACACACTCATGGAAGCTTTACATCTAACATAACAAACAATTAATTTCTGTAATCTACAACTTTTATACTAAAATAACAGTAATTAACGATATCCATCATTTACAGGAAATTACCCATGTGCACACAATCAATCATAGTCACATATATGATAAAGTTGTAACATGGGCATGCAAATAACAAAACATCATATCCATATTCATGGATGATTTTAGGGGCTAAATTTCGCTCATGGGCTAATTTTCCATGGTTTTTCCAAAAACGAGATTCGCTATTTTAAAAATGATTCACCCAAATTCTATAGGATAAAATTATTTTACCGTAAAAATCGCCAAAATTTTATAAATACTATATTAAATCCTTAGAAATTTGAATATTTTTACAAAAATATCGCCAAACATTTATAGTTGGCATATGAAGGATTAGTAAGATTCGCCAAGGTTTCTACATTTTAAAATAAATTTCCATCCTTAAAATCATCGTTGTCCATATTTCATACAATTGGTACTTATCTTAGAAATACTGTCACCCACTGCTTCCAAACTGTCCATGAACCTCCCAGTCATAGAATGCACTGTTCATCACTCTCAACAGTGAATCACCCTCAAGCTGGGACTGAACTCCACCCAAGGTAAAGGGATTCCTATCCAGGCTAAAGATCATGGAAAACAGGAAAGAATTTGTCTCAGGTGCTCACTCAACTAACAACCTACAACCTCTCATTCCCCACATGCCTGTCCCACCCAAGGAAGCATGCCCCTTGTCTACTCAACAGTCCCTTGGCTACCCCACATCCCTTCCAAGGCTTCAGTAATAGGTTGGACCAGAAGCCTCAAAGAACTATAGTTGTAGTTATCACCTATGAAAATCAACCCCCAACAATTCTCTCGCTCAAAGAACTACCCACGGGCCTGAAAACCAGCTTCTTCAATACCCCTCCAAGCTAACTAGGTACACCAACCAAAAGGGACGGGGAAACCGTTTTCAAAAAGGTGGAATGGATGTCTCAAGGATAACAAAATGTATGAGTGAAATGGTCATGGAGTCATTGATTGGATAACTAAGTGTGTTTTAGGATCACTTTGTGATCCTAAAAACACACTCAGTGACCGCCACAAGCTCCTGTGTGTTTTAGAGTTCAATGTGAAGAAAGAGTTCATTGATTGGATACCTCTTTCTTCACATTGTTCACAGTGATCCTAAAACACACAGTGATTCCTGATAACCTTATACTCAGCAACATTGTTTGTGGTGTCACCTAAGCATATTCCTCCAGATGATAACAACTGACCCTGTGGTGTGAAGATTACCCAAGCTGCGGAGGCAAGCCTCCGCGTGTGTCGACTAGCACCGTCCGCATATCCAATGAAC
>WSFP011310977.1:0-43109 GCA_009831015.1 Picea engelmannii | reverse complement strand
CCCAAATTCTATAGGATAAAATTATTTTACCTTAAAAATCGCCAAAAATTTATAAAAACTATATAAAATCCTTAGAAATTTGAATATTTTTACAAAAATATCGCCAAACATTTATAGTTGGCACATGAAGGATTAGTAAGATTTGCCAAGGTTTCTACATTTTAAAATAAATTTCCATCCTTAAAATCATCCCTGCTCTGGATGCTTCTATATAAAAGACTCATCTTCCCAAGTGGAATATTCAGTCGATATTTTCCTCCATTTAACGAGATACTCTGAAATGGATCTATTCCTCAACTGGTGAATTCTTGTTAGTGATGGATTCAGACTCCAATATGATTTTTCCTTCCTCATCAAGTTCTAGAAATATAGTTTGAATTGGGATCTTGTCACCTATAACCTTCTTTAATCATGAAACATGGAAAACTGGGTGTACTCGTGAAGATGCAGGAAACTCCAATTTGTATGCCATAGTACCAATCTTTTGCAACACCTTATAAGCGCCATAGTACTTTGGTGATAATTTATTATCCTTATTGGCTTGCTTGAGGGACATTTGTTTGTATGGTTATAGTCTTAAAAACACCCAATCCCCTACTTCAAAACTTCTTTCACTACAATGTTGGTATGCTTGTTGTTTCATGCGATTTTGCTCCATGGTCAGGTTCTCCTTTAAGATTTGGAGAACTTATTGTTGATGCTCGATGTGATCTTCCACTTCTTGAACCTTAGATTTTTCTTTTAGAGAATAAGTGATGGAAGGAGGATGGTATACATAGAGTTCCATAAATGGTGTCATTTTTGTTGCAGTATGAAAGGAAGTGTTATACCACCATTCTGCCAAGGGTAACCATTTGAACCATTGTGTTTGTTTATCAGAGACAAAGCAATGAAGGTAGCCTTCTAGACATTTTTTCACTGTCTCGGTTTGTCCATCAGATTAAGGATAATAGGATGAGCTATGAGCCAATTGAGTACCCAAACAAGAAAATAATTATGTCCAAAAATGTCAAGTGAAGATAGGATATTTGTCACTTACAATAATCTTTGGGTTTCCATGTAGCTTTTGAACTATCTCCATGAATGCGGTTGCAACTATATTGGCTTTGAAGGGATGAGAGAGTGCACAAAACTGTGCATACTTGGTGATTCTATCAACAATCACCATGATGACACTCTTTTTTGTCAGACTTTGGTAACCTTGTTATGAAATCCATGCAAACCTCCTCGCAACGTTGACTTGGGATGGCTAATGGTTGTAAAACATCGTTTCCACCTTATTTTGTTGGCAAACCAAACATTTTGCGACAAACCTTTGAACATCAATTTTAAGGCCATTCCAAAAAAAATCCTTCTTGACCCTATTGTAGGTTTTCAAAAATCCTGAGTTCTCTCCTACTGGAGAGGTGTGCAATTCCAATAGTACCTTTTTTTTGAGTTTGGAGTTCTTACATAAATATAAGTGATCTTTGTACCATAGTGAAACATTGTTCCATGTAAATGTATCTAATGCACTGGAATCATGCTAAAACCTTTAAATGAGAGTCCACACTTTTTCTTCATTCTTCCATTCATCCCTTGCTTCTATTATCCAATCAGATTCGATGATTGATATAACATAGAGAAAGGCCTCAACATCTTCATCCTTTCTTGAGAGTGCATCTGCCATAACATTTTTCTTCCCTTTTTTATAGACGATTTCAAAATCATAACCCAATATCTTGGTCACCCATTTTTGTTGTTCTTCTGAAGATAGTCTTTGCTCCAAGAAGTATTTAAGACTATCATGATCTTGTTTGACCTTGAAGTGTCTACCTATTAGGTAAGGACATGATTTCTTCAATGCATGTAGTGTTTCCATCATTTCCTTCTCATAAATGGGTTTGTGTAAGTCCTTTCCCTTGAGTGGTCAACTTTCAAAAGCTAGGGACCTTCCTTCTTGCATTAGGACAACACCAATTCTATTTCCCAAGGCATCGCATTCCACAATAAAGGTTTTTGTGAAGTCTAGAGTGGTCAAGACATAAGATTTGAAAATCACCTCTTTAAGTTGTTCAAAAGATTTAGTTTCCTCTCGAGTCCATGAAAATGCATCCTTCTTATTTAGTGTCGTTAAAGGTGCTGCTATTCTTCCATAGTGTCGAACAAACTTGCAGTAGTAACCTGTCAAACCCAAAAATCCTCTAAGATTCTTCAATGTTTTGGGAATCGACCAGTCCATCATGGCCTTAATATTGTTAGGGTCTACCTTGAAACCTTCATGAGATACAATATGACCCAAATACTCTACCTCCTTCACCCCAAAGAAACATTTGGATGGTTTGGCATATAGTTGTTTCTCCTTTAGTAGTTGTAGCACCTTGTCAACATGTCGCACATGATCCTCCCAAGACTTGCTATAGACTAGTATATCATCAAAAAATACAAACACAAATTTTTGAAGGAAGGAATTGAAAATGGAATTCATCAACCCTTGGAATGTGGAAGGTGCATTTGTAAGGACAAAAGGAATGACCAAAAATTCATAATGGCCATCATGAGTTTGAAATGTTGTTTTGGGATATATTCTTCCTTCATTCTAATCTGATGATACCCTGAATCGAGATCCAACTTTGTGAAATAGATTGCTCCATGTATTTCATCTAACAATTCATCAATGACGAGAATGGGAAACTTATCTTTAATAATGATCTTGTTGAGATCTCTATAATCTGGACACATACGCCATGAGCCATCTTTCTTGAATACCATTACCATCGGTGTAGAGTAAGAAATTTGGCTAGGTCTAATAATGCCAGCCTCTAACATTTCTTCAACCATGCACTCAATTTCACTCTTCAGGGCATAAGGGTATTTGTATGGCCTGATGTTAGGAGGAACACTCCCAAGAATTAGGTGAATATCATGATCATGATTTTGAGTGGGTGGAAGACCTTTGGAAATATCTTCAAATATTTTGGAATGCTTATCAATGATCCCTTGGAGATCTAGGGGAATAAATGGCTTAGATGTTTGAACATCTAGTGAGAATAGTTTTTCAATTACACTTTGATGCCCATTTTTCAATAATTTTGTCATGCCATTGGAGCTTATCACCTTACTAATTTTCCCTGTGATACCTCTTAACTTGATTTATTTTCCTTCCAATAAAAATTTCATGAAAAGTTCTTGAAAATTAAAAGACATAGTTCCTAATGATTGAAACCATTGGATTCCTAGTACGACATCAGTACCACCCATGGATATAGAAATCATTGGACTATTGATTACATATTTCCCCATAGTAAGATTGATCTTATTACATTTTCCTGAGAAGTTGATAGTTCCTCCATCTGCAATCATTACTTGAAACTCTGGTGTTGGATATACAAAGAAATTGAGAGATTTGACTAATTTATAGTGAATGAAATTATGAGTACTACCAGAATCAATTAGGACTATTACCTTTTTATTTTTGATATATCCTTCGATCTTGAGGGTTTGACGAGTTCTAATTCCAGCCAATTCATTACACGATATCATGGGAGTCAACTTGTTGGCCCTTGACCAAGTTTTGAGGATCCTTGGTCATGTTTGACCTATTTTTGGGACTCTAACAGGCTGTCGAAGGCAGAGCTCAAGTAAAAGCAGAGATCATGGGATCTTGGCCCCATGTTAGGTATTTTTGGGTTTTGGGCTAATGTAACGGGTATGGGGATGTCGACCCATGGGTTTACCCATGTTTAGGGCCTCTTTGTAATGTTTAAATAGAAGTCTAGGTGATGTAAGAGAAGGGGCAGGTTAGAGGTTTTTGGTGCTATACTAAGTGCAAGTGATGATTGTAAATGATTCGTGCATACTGTGTGAGATTTGCAAGGCTAAGTCCAAGTTATTGTAAGAGACTTTGTGTTGTAACTCAAGGAAGGAGGATCTAGCGGAGTGCACGCAGATATCTTTTCCTCTGTGGACTAAGATATCATGCCTCTTTGCATGTAGAATATTGAAAAAAAGAAGTAAAGAAGAAGAGTTGGTGGACGTAGCCCTGGGGTTGGGGTGAACCACGTATATCCTGTGTTGTGGTTGCTTTGTGCTTTATGGTTGTTCTCTTGTTTATGTGGTTAAATTCTTAGTGCACTGTTATATGCTTAGAAGAATCTAAGATGATAGTTTAGTGTTGAATAATGTGAATGAATTCTAGATCTGATCTATGTTGGTATGCTTAGTGCTTGAATCTATTGGATCTATGTGATTACTACATTGATCTATTATTAGGGTTTAGCTGCGTTGTAAACTAAGACTGAATATTAATGAACTATAACTGCTAAGTGCTTTGTTAAGGTGTTACAATCACAGATCTGTGTCCCAGCTAAGGTTCCAGACATCTGAGTCCTGCAACCACCCTTGCCTCTACCTCGGGTGAGACTTCATCTACTTCGTAGGTGTTTCCGAAAGGTCTGATAGTTAGGGTTTTTTTGGTGCGTTGTTGTAAGCGTTGAACCCTGGGTCTGCCTATAATATACCTCAAAAACTGTCTGAAAAAAAAAATAAAAAATGTTTGTATAAATATCCTTGAATAGTTCGAGATTCAAGCAAGTAAGATTTATGTTATAAAGCTTGAGTCTGAAAGTTTTCAAGAGTCCTTACTATCATCGACTGTCATTACCATTCAACTTAAAGTTTTCTGATCAACGATAAGTGTTTACTCCTCATTTCAATGTTTATTTCAATTCCTGTAATTATAATTACTTTCCTATCTGTTTGTACCTATAACCATTACCACAGTCTTAACAACACAAATGACTTTGGGATTTTATGGCCAAATCCTTACACGTTAGACCCTACAAATAACCCATTACCATATGTTTACAATACAAACGACTTTGGGGGCTGATGGACTAGACCTCATGCGTTAATCCATACACATAATCATACGATGAAAACGACCAAACAGACTTAGTAAAAGTAGAGTATTAGTCTATACTCCTCTGCGAAAAGTTTAAATATAAACAGACCCCAATAGTTTTTTTTTTTTTTAATATCAGGATATAGGATAGTGGTTAGGTAAGGCCTTATGGTTAAACTTAGAGTACAAATATTTCATAATCCTCTGATCATATTCAAATTCACCCGCACCCTTGGATTACAAGTATTGGGTCTCGCACTTATTCCATATGCCCACTGGCTATGACCACGGGCCTAATCAAAATGCCTTTCACATTTCGGCATTTTGGCAAGTCACAATCCTCGAAATGAAGCTAGATCAATGGTCCAAAAAACTTCATAATCTGATCCCTTCTTTCCTTAATCGAACGACTGACGAGATTTCGGCATTTTTCCCTTCGAGTCATCAAGACTCCAACATTATAAAATTCATGACCACAAAATCTCCAAAATTGATCGGATGGTTTACATAACCCACTGAGATGGATGGTTGACGGGATTCTGGAGTTTTTCCTTTCAGGTTTTCGAGACTCACAATAGTCCCTTTTGACATTTCGGAGTTCGAGACTTCATGATGGTGGAGATTTTTCTTGCTATGTAATACCCCAAAATAGAAAGTTATGATGTGACGTAAACCTGCTAATGCCACATGTGGATTGACATGTGTTGAATAGCTTACACGTGTCACTCTGATTCGTGACTTACACGTGCCTGAAATGTTGAATCAGCTTGACACTTGTCATTGCCTGATTGTGCCATGTGTCCTTAGATAACATGGTTTGTTGATGTGTTTGTTTCAGGATTTCTAGGTTCGCTACTTCAAAGGTTAATGTTCCTTTAATCTTTGATTTCCCGGTCTGTGAAACTTCGAAATGGATTCTTTGACATGCTCTGATATTTTGCGTTTCGTGATTTCATCATTCTTGTCGTGAGTGTCCTTGACACCTCCAAATCCCGGTATCCGAAACTCTGAAATGGAGATTAAGTCATGGTTTTTCATTTCGCAATTTTATCATTCTTTTCGTGAGTGTCCTTGACACCTCCAACTCCCAGTATTCAAAACCACGAAATGGATTTTAAGTTGTGGTTTCAGTACCGTTGATTAAGGGTAACCGGTTTTGTGATGGCAAATTATATCGTTGGAAGTAAAACACCATATGGGATGTTCATTTGTTTCAATTCCGAACGAGATATGTAATACTATTTTTAAAAGAATTACAGGGTTTCCCTTGCGCCTACTTGTAATGGCATATTGGTTATTTTATTGGTTTAATATACTAGCGCCATATTAGCTACTTCCTCAAAAGGATTTGGAAAAGGAAAAAATACTCGGCTATTGCCGACTATATGTGTATCTTGGTATTGTTGACTCCAGATCGCATGATAGTATATGAATTCAATTTTCACTTACTGTACTTGTGTTAAAGACTTTCCTTATGAACTTTTAGGTGATTGTGTGGTTATTTACACAGTTAGGGATTTACTCAGGGGTATGTTTTAAGTTTCAGGATGTCCCTTCTTCCTTGGGCCTTCGTGCCTCTCGTGATTAGTTCTGGTAATTAAACTGTGTTAATTCGATTCACTCCAATAATTTTCCAACATTTCAACCTATAACTTTTCATTAAACACTGGTTGATATAAAGATGTGTAAATGTTGTATATGCTCTATAATAATTCTTGGTATTCACAAGGTCACTTTCGTACTTTAAATATACATATATATATATATATCTTAGACACTTGCAATCAGGGCTATCTCTTTAAAAACAAATCATGATTGTTCAGCTGGTAAATGGAAGAAATCTTAGTTAATTACTCTACTGTGGTGTGTGCCTTTATATATCAGAAATGTCCATACATATATATATATATATATACACACACACACACACACACTATGCAGTTTTCCATTTGCATTCAATATGTAGGTAAACTCAAATCTGCATCACAATTTACTTGTGGGGTTTTCAACTACGACGCTTTATCTTACTAAAGTAGAAATCCAAACCACAACACAAATCTTCTTTAAGAATTGACTAGTCATATCCTTCCATCTAGTATACTTTCGGGAACTAGTATTCATAAAAGAAATGAGATGCATCAAAGATAATCCATTCCGAACTAATAGAGAGACAGTCTAACAATTCCTAAGTTTGTAATAGGATGCATTCAATCTTTTGTCCTTAATATTATTTCTAAAAAATACATTCTATCAAGTATGTAACCATTTAACATTCAGCTAGAGAAGGGACAGAAATAACATATCTGAAATAATACACTGAAAGACAAAGGGAACAACCATGCTCCTCCCAACCGTAGAACAGGGCAACCAAACTACTTGCACGATTCACCCCCTAGCCTAACCATGAATCCATGAGGGTGAACTTGGAAAAGCTTCTCTTCATATATGTCCTATAGCTCTAGCAGTTTTCCCTTGCCTCACACTCAAGCAGTGTTCATAACAGCAAGTAAATCAAAAGTCTCCTTTCCCAACATACTTGGCAACGTTCTGCCTCCTCTCATATGTTGTTTATCATTTGCCTAGGTCTTTTCCCTCCCTTGGGAATTTTTACAGCTTTCTAAATCCCTGAATTTTAGGGGCTTCCAATGGCCAAATCACTGATTTTCCACTTGTAATAATCAACCCAGAGGTAGTTCCAACATGTTCCCTACTCATGGAGTCATGGTCAACTGAATTTAACATGGATGTTCCATTTGTCCTCCTGCAATCAATATAAAATATTTTGTTTCCATACAAGTGTCATAGTCAAATAGTTAGTTGGGTCAAATCAGGTCTCTACCCAATAGTCAAAATAATTAATTACAATTACCAAATTCGAAATTCAAAATTGCCATAAATGGAAAAAAATTTCCAAATTCAAATTTACTAAAAACGGAATAAATTTCCAGCAATTTTAAATTTCAAAAATATTTTATTTTTGGGGATGTCAAATCCTTTCCCCCTTCAGTAAAACACTGTCCTCGGTGTTCCTTCCTTTCTTGGAACAGGATTGGATGAGATTTCCACAAATCTCCCTCCAAATCCCAAGTGGCTTCCTCAGGACTAAAGTTCTTCCATTGCACCTTTACCTGAGCGATGGCTCTATTCCGATGTGTTATTTCTCTCCGGTCCAGAATGCACAGGGGTTCCACCTAGAACTCGCCTTCGGGTTCCACCTACACCAAGTTCCAATCAATCCTATGAGTAGGGTCATGAATATACTTTTTCAACAACGAAACATGAAATACATTATGAATTCTTAGATTAGTTGGAAGTGCAAGTTGATATGCTACGGATCCAATTCGAGCTAGTATCTCGAAGGGCCCACAAAACATGGGTGCCAGCTTGGCACAATTCCCTAAATTCAACGAGCTTTGACCTTCAAATAAACATGGTCTCCCACTTGAAATTCCAAGTGTCTTCTTTTCTGATCTGCATAGTTCTTCTATTTGTCCCGTGCTTCTTTCAAGTTCTGTTGTACCTTTATTACCATGTTCTCCATTTCTTGGAGCATCTCTGGTCCAACCATGAGTATTTCAGTCAGGTTATCCCAACTAATTGGAGTCATACACTTTCTGCCATACAGTATTTCGAAAGGGCTCAACTTAGCAGAAGTTTGGTACCCATTACTATATGCAAATTCTACCAAGTGCAGGTAGTCTTCCCACTTGCTTGGTTTTGTTCTTACATACATATGAAGCATATCCTCTGTGATTTGGTTTGTCCTTTCAGTCTGTCCATCCGTTTTTGGATGATATCGCGTACTAAAATTCAAGTTAGTGTTTATCCCTACAAACAATTCCTTCCAAAAAGTGGATGTAAATTTTACGTCTCTATCTGAAATCACCATTTTAGGAATACCATGCAGTCTAAAAATGTATTTCATGAATATTTCAGCAATGTTTATAGCTTTAAAAGTAGACTTTATAGGAATAAAGTGTGTAGACTTATTGAATTTATCAATTACAACCATGATAAAATCATTTTGTTTCCGATTTTTAGGCAAACCTGTTATAAAGTCCAGTGATATAGTCTCCCATTTCCATTCTGGTACTGGTAATGGTTGTAATAGGTCGGCTGGATGATGGTGTTCGGCCTTAACCTGCTAACAATCTTGGAACCTAGCCAAGTACTCTATTGTTTTTCCCTTCATATTAGGCCAGTAAAATAGTTTTCTAAGTGTTGTTATTGTTTTCTGGTAACCTGGATGGCCAGAATATGGTTTCTTATGCACTTCGTCTAAAATAGTTAATTTTAACTCTGTTGAAGTTGGTATGTAAAGTCTGTTTTTAATTCATAATAGTCCCTTCTTGTCGATACTTAGATCTGGTTTATCTGAGTTTGCGATATTGTTTTGAAATTCTTCCATCATCTTAGTGTAATTTGCGTTGCTAATACTCGTCATCCTTATTCTTTGTTCCATATCACTTTCTGCCCTGCTGATATTTATCTCAAATAACCCATGGACTCTTCGGCTTAAAGCATCTTCTACTTTATTTTCCTTACCCTTGATATGTCTGACCTCGAAGTCAAATTTTCTCAAGAAGGCTAGCCACCTTGCTTGTCTTGCATTAAGATCTGGTTGGTTAATCAGATATTTCACCTCGCTATTATCCATCAATAGTAGGAATTTTCTACCCATTATATAGTGTCGCCACATTTTTAAGGCATGTATTACTGCTGCCAATTCTAAGTCATGAGTAACATAATTTCGCTCGTGTTCTTTTAATTTCCAGGACTCGTAACAAATCACGTGCCCTTCCTAACTTAGGACACCACCTAGTCCCTCTTTACTTGCATCAACACAAACTGTGAAGTCTTTATCTGGGTCTGCTACCTTCAAAATGGGCGCTGATGTAAATAATTATTTCATCTTGTTAAAGTTGTCTTAACACTTTTGCAACCAGCTAAACTTGGTTCCTTTCTTTTGTAACAACGTGATAGGGTAGGCTATCTTGGAAAACCCTTCTATAAATCTGCGATAATATCTGGTGATTCCCATGAATGACCGGATATCTACCACATCCTTAGGTACTAGCCATTCCATAATGGATTTTATCTTTTCCGGGTCTACGACAATACCTTCTGAGGAAATGACATGTCTTAAATATTGTATTTCTTTTTGATAAAAGTCACATTTGCCGAATTTTGCATATAATTTGTGTTTCCTTAATGTTTTCAAAACTATTCTTAAGTGTTCATCATGTTCCTCCTCCATTTTAGAATAGACCATAATATCATCTATAAATACTACTACGAACTTGTCTAAGCACTGACTGAAAATGTTGTTCATCAAGCACATAAATGTGGCTGGTGCGTTAGTGAGTCTGAAAGGTATGACTAGAAACTCGTAGTGTCCATATCTTGTTCAAAAAGATGTTTTGTTTATGTCCTTGTTCTTTATCCTAACTTGATGATAACTGGATCGTAAATCCAATTTTGAAAATATCTTGGCCCCACCAACTTGATCAAACAGATCATTTATACTTGGTAAGGGGTATTTGTTCTTAATGGTCATTTTGTTTAGTTGTCTATAATCGATACATAGTCTTAGAGTACCGTATTTCTTTTTCACAAAGAGGACTGGTGCTCCCCATGGTGAGACACTCAGTCTGATATACTCTTTGTCCAACAATTCCTGTAATTGTATTTTTAATTCTGTCAGTTCTGGTAGACTCATTCGGTAGGGTGCTTTTGAGATAGGGGCTGATTTGGGTAGTAGGTCTATGGAGAAATATATTTCCCTTCTAGGAGGTAATTCTGGTATCTCATCCACAAACATGTCTCTGAATTCACGTAGGACAACAAAGTCTTCTAACTTGGGCTTATCTTCTTTTTCTAATAGATTTGTCACTTGGATGGCATAAACTTGGCATCTCTTTCTAATACATTTATTGAGATTCATCGCTGAAACTTGTCTGACTGATACAGGTTTTGGTATGCCTTGGGTTGTTCTAACAGTGCCAAAATCATATTTATAGCTAAGCATCTTTGTATAAAAGTATAGTACTGCTTTGTGTTGTTCCAACCAATCCATCCTAATAATACTATCCTAAGATTCTAGTGGTAGGATGTTCAGATTGGTCCTTTTCTTTTGACCATCTAAGATGAACTCAAGATCATAAATAAAGTCAACTACTTTCCTTTTAGTACATGTTGCTAGTTGTACAAGCCATGATTTTGCGTGCTTTAGTTTCTTAAGTTTATTCGACTCTACTACATCAGGAGTAATATAACTTAACGTAGCTTCAGTGTCAATTAAAACAGAAATTTGAGTGTCATTGATTTTACCTTCGATTTCTACCACCGAGGACTGGTGGTCAACTTGTCGACTATCTATGCCTGCATTTATCTGATGCAAACTTCTTCCCACATCTCCCACTGTCGAGGCTTCCTGCAAATTGTGAACAACAATTCTGTTTGTTGAAATTAAATGTGGACAGTTCCTCCTTAGATGAGGCTCTCCACACTTCCAACACTTTAATGGCTCGTGGGAGTTGATGCCACTCGTGGATTGACATGTTGAATCATCTTGACACTCCACCAGTTTACCGCTACCTTGTGTATTCGGATGATTGGAGTGAAAATCCTTCCTTGGGAAACTTTTTGTTGCATTCCGATAAGGAGTTGGCTGGTATCCCTTCTTCCGCTGGTTCATTTGATCTTGCTTCTTATCCTTCCAGGCCTTGGGAAACTCTACCCACTATTTATACTAGTCATAGCACATTTGTGCTTTCCTGAATACCTCACTCAAGGATTTGGGGTTTTCAAACTCAATTCTGTCCCTGTAGGATTGTGGTAAACATCTTAAGAATTGTTGGATTTTTACCTTATCCTCCCGGATGTACGGTACGAACCTTAGTAGTTCCAAAAATTTATTTATAAGGTCCTCCATCGTCATCTGTCTGAGTCATAAATTGTAAAATTCTTTCTTCTTCCTTTCATAATAGCTCTCATAAAGGTATTGTTTCTTGAAATACTTCTTAAATTCCAACCATTCCAATTGTTTCTCCTTTAGGCCCTTGGCCAATTTCAGGTCCTACCACCAAATGTTGGCCTTCCCCTTTAGATTGTAGATGGCCATTCTGACCTTCATGTTGCTGGAATAGTTGTAGATCTGGAAGTATTTTTTAATGTCCAACAACCATGCCTCAGCTTCTTCTCCTGTCCTGGATTCTCCGTCAAAGGTAGTTGGTTCAATCTTTTTAAATTCTCCTTCAAGGTGGTCTACTTGTTTTCTTTTTCTGTCTGGTATAGTTTTGTCTTCAACTGAATGTGTCCCTTCAGACGAACTATCTCCTTTTTTTGTTTCTGGACCAGAATTCTTGGAGTCCCTTTTGTTGACCTCTTCGTCATGGTTATTGTCTTTTGGGATTTTCTTGGTTACTATACTACAGAGTAGGACTTCATTTATCTCTTGTTATTCCTCTTGTGCTTTCTTCAATTTTTCATTGTCGGCCTTGAAAACCTGCAGTTCAACAATAATATTCCTCATTGTTTCCAACACCTTCATGGGTGAGCTTCCATAACTATTCTGTCTTAGATCTCCAGGAGGTCCTTGCTGTGGATTTCCTTCCATCCTGATTTTTGCACCCTCCTGAGCTGCCCTAATTTACAAAAACAGAAAGGGATTTATGTTTGTAACCATAAGATTTATTAGTTTTACATAAATCGAAACAAATACTAAGTAGCTAATGTAGCCTTGTTCACACCCAATGTTGTAGCTATTGCTCTGATACCATATGTAATATACCTCAAAAACTGTCTGAAAAAAAAATGTTTGTATAAATATCCTTGAATAGTTCGAGATTCAAGAAAGTAAGATTTCTGTTATAAATCTTGAGTCTGAAAGTTTGCAAGAGTCCTTACTATTTTAGACTGTCATTACCATTCAACTTAAAGTTTTATGATCGACAATAAGTGTTTACTCCTCATTTCAATGTTTATTTCAATTCCTGTAATTATAATTACTTTCCTATTTGTTTGTACCTATAACCATTACCACACTCTTAACAACACAAACGACTTTGGGATTTTATGGCCAAATACTTAGGTGTTAGACCCTACAAATAATCCATTACCATATGTTTACAATACAAAGGACTTTGGGGGTTGATGGCCTAGGCCTCATGCATTAGTCCATACACATAATCATATGATGAAAACGACCAAATGGACTTAGTAAGAGTAGAGTATTAGTCTATACTCCTCTGCGAAAAGTTTAAATATAAATAGACCCCTATATTTTTTTTTTTTTAAATATCCGGATATAGGATAGTGGTTAGGTAAGGCCTTCTGGTTAAACTTAGAGTATGAATATTTCATAATCCTCCGATCATATTCAAATTCACTTGCACGTTGGATTACAAGTACTGGGTCTCGCACTTATTCCATATGTCCACTGGATGTGACCACGAGCCTAATCAAAATGCCTTTCACATTTTTGCATTTCGGCATTTCGGCAAGTCACAATCCCAGAAATGGAGCCAGACCAACGGTCCACAAAACTTCATAATCTGATCCCTTATTTCCTTAATCGAACGAGTGATGGCGTTTCAACGTTTTTCTGTTCGAGTCATCGTGACTCCAACATTATAAAATTCATGATCACAAAATCTCCAAAGTGGTCGAATGGTTCACATAACCCATTGAGATGGACGGTTGACGGGATTTCGAAGTTTTGCCTTTTGGGTTTTTGAGACTCACAATAGTCCCTTTTGACATTTTGTAGTTCGAGACTTCATGATGGGGGAGTTTCTACTTACTATGTAATACCCTGAAATAGAAAGTTTTGATGTGACGTAAACCTACTGATGCCACACGTGAATTGACGTGTGTCGAATAGCTGCCATGTGTCACTCTGATTCGTGACTTACATGTGCTTGAAATGTTGAATCATCTTGAAACTTGTCATTACCTGATTGTGCCACGTGTCCTTAGCTAACATGGTTTGTTGATGTGTTTTTTTCAGGATTTCGAGGTTCGCTACTTCAAAGGTTAAAGTTTCTTTGATCTTTTATTTCTCGGTCTGCGAAACTCCGAAATGGAGTCTTTGACATGCTCTGATCTTTCTCATTTCGCGATTTCATTATTCTTGTCGTGAGTGTCCTTGACACCTCCAACTCACGGTATCCAAAACTCCTAAATGGAGATTAAGTCATGGTTTCTCATTTCGTGATTTTATCATTCTTGTCGTGAGTGTCCTTGACACCTCCAACTCTTGGTATCCGAAACCCCAAAATGGAGATTAAGTCATGGTTTCGGTACCGTTGATTAAGGGTAACCCATTTTGTGATGGCAAATTCTTTTGTTGGAAGTAAAACACCATATGGGATGTTCATTTGTTTCAATTCCGAATGAGATATGTAATACTATTTTTAAAAGAATTACAGGGTTTCCCTTCCGCCTACTTGTAATGGCACATTGGTTATTTTATTGGTTTAATATACTAGCGCCATATTGGCTACTTCTTCGAAAGGATTTTGAAAAGGAAAAAATACTCGGCTATTGCCGGCTATATGTGTATCTTGTTTATAGTTGACTCTAGATCGCATGATGGTATATGAATTCAATTTGCACTTACTGTACTTGTGTTAAAGACTTTCCTTTTGAACTTTTAGGTGATTGTGTGGTTATTTACACAGTTAGGGATTTACTCAGGGGTATGTTTTAAGTTTCAGGATGTCCCTTCTTCCTTGGGCCTTTGTGCCTCTCGTGATTAGTTTTGGTAATTAAACTGTGTTAATTCGATTCACTCCAATAATTTTCCAACATTTAAACCTATAACTTTTCATTAAACACCGGTTGATATAAAGATGTGTAAATGTTGTAGATCGTCTATAATAATTCTTGCTATTCACAAGGTCACTTCCATACTTTAAATATACATATATATATATTAGACACTTGCAATTAGGGCTATCTCCTAAAAAAAAAATCATCATTGTTCAGCTGGTACATGGAAGAAATCTTAGTTAATTACTCTACTGCGGTGCGTGCCTTTATATATCAGAAATGTCCACACACACACACACACACACACACACACACACACACACACACTATGCAGTTTTCCATTTGCATTCAATATGTAGGTAAACTCAAATCTGTATCACAATTTATTGTGGGGTTTTCAACTATGACGCTTTATCTTACTACAGTAGTAATCTAAACCACAACACAAATCTTCTTTAAGAATTGACTAGTCATATCCTTCCAGCTAGTATACTTTCAGGAACTAGTATTCATAATAGAAATGAGATGCAACAAAGATAATCCATTCCGAACTAATAGAGAGACATTCTAGCAATTCCTAAGTTTGCAATAGGATGCATTCGATCTTTCATCCTTAATATTATTTCTAACAGATACATTCTATCAAGTATGTAACCATTTAACATTTAGCCAAAGAAGGGACAAAAATAACATATCTGAAATAATACGCTAAAAGACAAAAGGAACAACCACATTCCTCCCAACCGTAGAACAAGGCAGCCAAACTACTTGCCCGATTCACCCCCTAGCCTGACCATGAATCCATGAGGGCGAACTTGGAAAAGGTTCTCTTCATATATTTCCTACAACTCCAACAATTTTCCCTTGCCTCATACTCAAGCATTGTTCATAACATCAAGTAAATCAAAAGTCTCCTTTCCCAACATACTTGGCAGCGTCCTACCTCCTCTCATATGTTATTTATCATTTGCCTAGATCTTTTCCCTCCCTTGGGAATTTTTGCAGCTTTATAAATCCCTGATTTTTAGTGGATGCCAATGGCCAAATCACTGATTTTCCATGTGTAATAATCAGCCCAGAGGTAGTTCCAATATGTTCCCCACTCATGGAGTCATGGTCAGCTAAATTTAACATGGTTGTTCCATTTGTCCTCCTTCAATCAATATAAAATATTATGTTTTCATACAAGTGTCATAGTCAAATAGTTAGTTGGGTCAAATTAGGTCTCTTCCCAATAGTCAAAATAATTAATTACAATTACCAAATTCGAAATTCAAAATTTCCATAAATGGAAAAATTTTCCAAATTCGAATTTACTAAAAACGGAATAAATTTCCAGCAATTTTAAATTTCAAAAATATTTTATTTTTGGGGATGTCACACTGCCCCTATGCCAACAAATGGCTCCATTGTTGGGAAGTGAAGTTGTGATTGTTGGGAACTACATAAAAGATAAAGCTATGTGCGTAGATATGTTTCCCTAGTGCGCAGTATTCTACTTGACCTGTGAAGATCTGTGCCAAGAAGAAAAGTCATATCTGAAGAAAAGAGGTAAGACCTAAAAGATTTCTGCTCTAATAAAAGTAAATTAATAATTTTTGGTTAAAGAGGTAAGATCTTAAAGCTTTGTGCTCTGATAAAGGTAACAACATTGAAAAGTTTTGATTGAAAAGGTAAGATAAGTGGAAATTTTGGTTTCAAAAGTATGGATCTAGGTATGCTTGATAAAAAAATTCCTAGCCTGGAAACTAGGGCACAGCTAGAAGAAAGAAGATCTTATATGAGTAGATTTGATAGAAATAATGAAAAATATGTTATTCCTATGTATAGAAAGAATTTTTGGACTAACAAATTGATGTAGAATCCTAGAAATATTTTTTTACAGGAAAGCTACTATGATCCTAGTGCACAGTACAAGAAAGGTTGGGGATCATTTCAAATAAAGAGGGGATTAACTCTTTGTTACAGCTGTAGAAGACTGGGACATCTTGCTAAGGAATTCCCTTGTAGAAGACCTAGTTGTCTTTGTTGTAAATCTATGGATCATGAAGTTTTATATTGCCCTAGAATGATTGTTAAGCTTGACAGAATGAATATGAGACAAGAAAACCTTGAGGAAGGTCGAGAAAATGAGACCATGGTAGAACCTCAGAAAGAATTAGAGAATGTATTGCTACAAATAAAAGAAACCCTAAATGACCACGGAAATATCAACTTATCAGAGATATTCAAAGAAAAACAATGCATAGAAGAAAGAATATGAGACTTCGACATTGACTGTGTTCTGGATGAAGAAAGATAGGTAAATATCATGACAAAAAGAACTTGGGAAACTTTAGGAAAGCCTGCTATGATTCCTTAATTGGGAGGAATAGGATTATTTAGAGGAAATCTGATAACCCTATGTGGAAGACTCACCCAGATATCTATGAGTGCTCATGGAACTTCGATAGAGGAAGATTTTGAGATTGTTAAATTTATTGAGAACAACACACCATTTTATATATTACTAGGAAAACCTTGGATTGAAATAGAGCAGGACAGAAGGAAAGAAGAGGAATTATTAGAGCAAAAGAAGCAAAAATTAAAAGATTTCATGACTAGGAGGATATCACACTTGATTGAAGAACAAGAGAATAGATCGAAGCTACTTAGAATCAGAAACTTGGATATCTAAGTTGAAAGAACACAAGAAGACTCATAGATGAGTAGAACACCTAACCTAGATAGAGAAGACATATTGCTCTTTGACCCTATGAAAGAATATCAACCGTGCGAAGTTACTATGCCAAAAGGAGATAAGCATCAGAATGGAAAGAGGATAACCAAGACAAAGACTATAGGGAAGAAGGATAAGAAGCTCAGTAAGAAGAGAGCAAAGATAGAAAGGTTACAGAAGGTTCCAGAGGGGACTTTGTAAAAAGAAGGTTTGAAGAACTAGAACTTCATCGAGATACCATAAAAACACAACATGGTGAATAAATATAGCTGTTGAAAGCATTATAACCATTAGCCCAACACCCTGAATGGTTAAAAAAACATTTATGGCCAGAAATCTCACCATCAAACCATTGGAACCACGTCGCAATGGATAGAATCACGTTGATCAAGGCCTCTTGTCCATTGGAGAGACCCGTTACACTGCTATATACTTATTGCATTGAATGTTGCATCGAAAACACTTTTGCGAATTGTATCCTAGCCAACTCATTGCTACCATGTTGTGATTAGTAAGATTCACATCGGTTATATTGCTTTGAGCACTCACTCATCCATCCGAGTTATCTGATCTAAGAGTGCATTTCGAACAAGCTTAGTGCCACAAAGAAAATAGCCAAAGAAGTTATGATCGACCTCATGGCCGAGAAAGTGATGTCCGCAGGTATTCATGCTTCCTTGAAAAAGGGATTGCAAGCCTCTCTGTCGACTACTCGTGGATCTGGACCATCCTGATCGGAAGAAGATAAAAGAACCAAACACCGAGATGACTTGGAAAATGCGAAGCTAATCCCGACCATCTTACCCGACTACATCCCACCTCTGGCCGGCGCAGTGAGTCATGATAGCGTCCCAAGGGACTTTGATTACACCATGGTTACTGTGTACCTCCTGAAGGGGATACGTGCAATGAGAATGCAGCAGGATAATATTGCTACATTGAATTTCAGCAAATTCAACCTAGGAGACCGCAAGAACCATAGTATGCTCTCTCCTTACAAATACTTGACCAAGACTAAGGGGAAGAACTCAGAAATATTCCCCTAGCCATGGACTATGAACCTCGAGTAGTCCACCCTCTCGAATGTAATGAAGATTCCACACTTTGGAAGGAACCAGGAGGTTAATGTGTGTGTTAAGTTCATTCTCTCATGTTACCATGGCGGCTACCTATGGCTAGATAGATGCATGACAGTCGATCCGATGTTGATCCATAGGATCACCAGATTGAGAATGTAGGGAATCAACCCATAAGACTTCTACCCAGGGATGGATACAGATCACGCATTGGCATAGAATATCAAAGGCACATATGACGATGTAGAAAAGGGAACATGAGGCTACAAGGTAGCTTCTATCCAGAATGGAGCAGTGCGCCTAGCCTGCCAGCTGATCGCAGGAAAGCTTGTGAGAAAGAACAAACCTACACAGGTCACAGGATTCATTGTTGACCTCACCAGGAAATGTGTAGAAGGACTCCAGATGAACTGGGTGAAGTACTTGATCAACCATCTAGAATTAGACTGTCGCTAAGATCAGTATCAGGGCTATGATTTCCACTTTAGCTGGCTCCTAATCCTCATCGCATTTACCGCTTGGAAGATGCCGGAAGGTACGATCTTCTCGTAAATTGAGCCATTCGAGTTGCTCGCTGCGAATTTCACCACACTCTGGTACTCGAGCGATATGGGAAAATAGTGGAAGTCGAATGCGGTATTTCATACATATTATCTCCAACTGAAGAGGGCTATCGAATTTGTTCCTCGCATGATGCCAAACACCCTGCATCGGTTTCGACCCCTCATGAAGTTTCACATAGATCGATACTTCATTTTTATCACCGCACGTGCAAATGAGCATAAAGAAGAGCTTCATTCATACTAGAAGCTCACAGAGGAGGACCTTGAAGAGATAACCAAGGACTAGTCTGCAGAACTCCTCATCCCCACTGGCCCCACAAAAATTTCATACCTGGAACTAATCAGCAGCCCTGAAACCACTCATGAAGCAAAGGATACTCCTGGACCTAGTAGAAGGAAGAAAACAGAAGAGGTCCAAAACTTGAGCAACGCATCAGAAGAAATTGCTTTAGTATCACCTGGATGAGGGGGTAATGATGAAGTAGATCAAGAAGAGCCCAACGAAAAAGAAGATCAGCAGAAGCAGGGCAAAGTAACACCACCAAGGGATCCTTTTGATGAGGCTTATCCATTGAAGAAAAGGAAGGTTTCCCCCATGAAACCGACTTCCTGAAATAAATATAGAGCCACCTTGACTAAGATATAGACTTTGCTCACTGTAGATGACTTCGACTTCAACATCGCAGTTGTAGCAGATGCCTCGCAGGACATCTTGCAGAAACTTGAAGCCAATAAGGAGGAGATGTACGACAGGATCTAGGTTGAACTCAGAGGGGTACATCAGGCCCTTCAATCCAGTCATGTGGTATCCACTGTGCCCCCACCATCAGAAGAACCAGAGTTGGCAGATGAGATTTTTGAACTCCGCAAACTAGATGATGTGACCGAATCTCACCTTTGTCAAGCACAAGATGAGAAAGACTAGGCAACAATGGCCCTGAAACAAGCCCAATAATAAATGGTAGAGAAACGTCAAGTCGCACAAAAGGAGAAGGATGACCTTCAAGCCAAATTTGAAGAAGAGAGGGCGCTGGTCAAGAAAGAAAAAGAGTAGTTTCTCCAAGAGCACCTTGGAGTCAAATAATCAGTCGACAAAGCACTTCACTCTGTGATGAGCTTAGAGCCAAAGGCAGAAGACTGAGTGGAGCATCAAGTAGCGCAGCTTGCGGAAGCTATCCAACAACTTCAATAAAGAATAACAGACTTAGAGCTACGAACCATTCCCAACACTGTGCAGTATGTGCAGGATCAAAGAGAAGCAATTAATCGAAGCACAGTTGAGAGAATCAAGGCCCTCACCATGGAATGTAAACATCTAAGTGATCGTAGTGCCCAGACTTACGAGAGACTCACTGAGGATCCTGAACTAAAGGCACTGGAGTCACAGCTTAAGGAGGCAAAGAAGAAAGTAGAAACAATACAGGTACAGTTGAAGCCCCTGTCAATCGTTGAGAGGATGAAGCGATCCCAAGAACAGAACACTTCTCAACAACAGGTCGACACCATTCAGATCAAAGTCATGGAAGTGACTCAGAGGCTCCAACCAACACAGGATGAGGCTTGCCAACAATTCACAGATATTGAAGGCTGAGTAGCATAACTGGAAAAATTCGTCACTACAGTTAAACAATGCTTAGAGGGACCTATCAATGAAGCAGGTATCCAAGAGTTCATCGAGCAGGAGGCCGTGGTGCAACAATAGGTCGAGGCAGCTTGAGCCAAGATCGAGGATTTTGAAGCAGAGCTACCCAAACCACAGTGACTCAAGATGTGTCACAGGTGATTTTTGGGGGCCTATTGGCCCTTGACCAAATTTTGAGGATCCTTGATCATGTTTGACCTAGTTTTGGGACTTTGACAGGCTGTCAAAGGCAGTGCGCAAGTCTAAGCGAAGATCGCGGGATCTCAGACCCTTTTTAGGGATTTTTGGGTTTTGGGCTTATGTAATGGGTATGGGGATGTTGCCCCATGGGTTTACCCATGTTTAGGCCATATTTGTAATGTTTAAATAGAATTATATGCTATGTAAGAGAAGGGGGGGGGGAGAAGAGGTTTTTGGTGCTATGTTAAGTGCAAGCGATGCTTGTAAATGCTTTGTGTATACTATGCGAGATTTGCAAGGATAAGAGAAAGTGATTGTAAGAGACTGCAAAGAGGCTTTGTGTTGTAACTTAGGGAAGGAGGATCTAGCAGAGTGCACACAGATCTCATGTCCTCTGTAGAGTAAGATATCATGGCTATGTGCATGTAGAAGATTGACAAAAAGAAATAAAGAAGAAGAGTTGGTGGACGTAGCCCCAGGGTGGGGGTGAACCACGTATATCCTTGATGTGGTTGATTTGTTCTTTATGGTTGTTCTCTTGTTTATGTGGTTAAATACTTAGTGCACTGTTATATGCTTAGAAGAATCTAATATGATAGATTAGTGTTGAATAATGTGAATGAATTCTATATCTGATCTATGTTTGTATGCTTAGTGCTTGAATCTATTGGATCTTTGTGAATACTACGTTGATCTATTATTAGGGTTTAGTTGTGTTGTAAACTAAGACTAAATATTAATGAACTATAATTGTTAAGTGTTATATTAAGGTGTTACAATCAAAGATCTATGTCCCATCTAGGGTTGCAAACATCTGAGTCTTGCAACCACCATTTCCTCTACCTAGAGTGAGACTTCATTTGCTTCGCAGGTGTTGTTGAAAGGGCCAGTAGTCAGGGTTTTGTTGGTGTTTTTTTGTAAGCATTGAACCCTGGGTCTTCCCCTATGCCAACACAACTCTTCAGAATAAATCACGTCTACATTTTCATCTTGAGATGGTTCTTGTTCTTGATCTTGTTCTTCTTCCTCTTCACAATCTATGTAGAATAATTTCTTCTCACCACACTTATGTCCCTTAATGTACTTGATGTCACAATTAAAGCATAAACTTTTTTCTTTTCCTTCCTCTAATTGTTGAGGTGTCAACCTGGTAGGTTGAGGTGTTTTAGAAGAAGGAACATTATTCTCTCGATATATGTTAGGAGTGGTCCTTCTAGTAGCCATATCCATATTTTTACTTTCAACATTTCTTGCCACCCTAAATGAATTCTCCAATGATTTGGGTTCCCAAAGACGAACCTCATGTTGAATGTTATCCCTTAAAGTTCCTATGAATACATAAATCAAGTGCTCATATGGAATATCTGTTACCTTTATATTCAATCTTTGGAATTTCTCAATGTTCTCTGTAATTGAACCCTTTTGTTTGAGATTTATCAATTGGCTAAAGAAGGTATTTCTCCTTGTATCCTCATAGTGTGCTATCATTTCTTCCATGAAAATTGTCCAAGTGACAAGTGATTTGAGAGAACAAATCCATCGATACCACACAAATTGATTGGGTTCTAAATATAAAGAAGCAATCTGTACCTTTTGTGTATGTGGCACATTATTTATATCAACGAATTGCTCCATCCAAAGTATCCATGTGATTGGGTCCTTGCCATCAAAATTCCTCATATTGATCTTAGAAAAATGGTTGGTCTTCCACCCAAAGTTAGAGTTTCTCCATTATTGATTCATCTTCCTTGTGTCCTCATCATGAATTTCATGGGATACATTTTCACTTTTAGGTGTCCTCTCTATTAGGAAATTTTTCAATCCTTCCCTGATCTCCCCTTTTAAACCATCCATTTTAGTATTTATTGCCTCCAACTTATCTTCTCTTGAATCCATCATCTCTTGTAGTTCATATTTCATTATTGTATTCATTTGTAAATCATTTATGTCCCTACGCATTTCTTCACCTTCATCAAGAGTCCAAGTAGGACTGCCTAGAGGCTTATTTGGTGTATAAGTTCCATTTTTTGGTAGCATGTTCACCAAGTATCACTTTAAACCTTGATTTTGAGGTGGTTCTGCTAGAAAATATTTATTTTATTGTATCTCCAAAATTTTGGCCCTTCTGGGTATGAAATTTTCTTTTTTGTAGTTCTCTGATATTTATTCTCTACAATGCCACAGGTCTGATCAAAATTGGATGTGCCAAGTAGAATTTATGGTAACTTCCCCATAGCTTGATGATGTTTTGCCTTTCCAGGAGATATCACTCGTATAGCATGCCCCGCACAAAATATTTTTTATAAAATTATGAAACTCGTACCATAAATACTAAATAATGTCCACTATCCAATGCAACTAGTCTCACTCAAATTGGATACTCTAGGAAGCATTTATGATTATTTTACCTGGAACACTTGCTTGATACTAGTCAATAGGACTAGTCAGATACCCTATCTTCCACAACGTGTATCTACAAATGTAACATGACCTAGAAGCTAAAATTGTTATCACAAATAACTTAATAATTTATCTGAATATTCTCTGGATTTCAGGGTCGAAAACATTACATAAATTTTTTTATAGTGAAAATACCGCGATGACTCAATTCAAGATGATTCCAGAACCCTATCTTACACAGGTTGTATCCCCTAAAGTATAAATCCTCATGAGTTGAAATTTAACCCAACATACCTTGATCCATATACTAAATATCCTCCAAAGGGTTCCTTCTTAAACGTCATAGAAAAAAAGTTATATTGAAAATTCCAAGGTGTCTTAGATGTAGCAGCGAAACCCCAAGACCTTGAGCTCTAATACCATATGTTAAGAATCAAATATCAATATAGCATAGAAAAACCTTATAATAAGTACTCAACTCCTTGAAAAGAGATAATTTCAGGTAATAAGCCTCTTCAAGGGGGAAACCTCCTTATACCCCACATAAATGCCCAAATACAAGATGATTCCAAATGAAAATGTCTCCTTGGTATATATAGGAGACTAGGAGGTACAATTACAACTAATGGACTCAAGCCGACATAAATAAAATAACATTACTAATGTAATATGCCCCAATTAAGGGGTAATGAGCCACTATTTAGGGCTTAACATTATTTGTGGTAGTTGATCGGTTTCCGCAGATGGCCATCCTAACAGCCTACAAGAAGAACATCATAGTGGTAGATATTACCAAGATCTTTTTCGAATGAGTGTGGGTCCATTTTGGGATACCACAGACTGTCATCTTTGACCAAGACAACAGGTTCCTCAACACATTTTGTTCGAGCCTCTAATCATTGTTGGACACCAAGCTCACTAAATCCACTTCTTTCAAGCCCCAAACCTATTTCCAAATAGAAGTCATCAATCGGATGATTGTGCACATCCTGCACATGTACAAATCAAGCATCCACGTACATGGGATGAGAGTCTCCCCTATGTTTAGCACAGTTACAATAGGGCTCTCCATAGCTCCACCGACCATAGCCCATTTTAGGTAGGGTTGGGATTCCAACCCTTGGGTCCCATTGATGTTGTACTACCTCTTGCAACCACCCAGACATACTCTTCCCATGTTCAATCTGAGACCAAAAAAGCCACTAGATTCATTGAGCGAATTCAACACATACACCAACAGGTCCATGAGATTTTGCAGAAAGCCAATTCTAAGTACAAGCAACACCATGATCAACACAGGATACCGCACCAGTTTCAGGTGGGAGACAAGGTCTGCTTACATTTGCAGAAAGAGTGTCTTACAGGGCCCCATTGGAAGCTTCATCCACTTCTCTACGGGCCTTACACTATCACCAAGGTTGTGGGTAGCAATTCTTTTGAGCTCAACACTCTGCCCTATTGACAATAAAAATCACAACAAATATTTTCCCCACAAAGTATTTCCAAATCCTATTATTATAAGCTAACGAGATATATAATACTAGTAGGTGGGACCCCCTTGTAGATTGGGAGATCAGATCTTATTCTTATTTCATGCTTATGTTGATGTTTGACACTTCTTACAAGGTTCTACATGATTGATGAAATCTTGGTTTTATTGAAATGGATAATGCCTATTATGTGTTTCTAGTTTCTCTAAGCTCTGAACTCCATATTGTGTGAATGGATTATATCCACTATTAACACATTTCTATTAGCGCCATGATTTGTTACATGTTGCATCTGCACAAAACACATGTTAGTCATGATAAAAGATAAAATAAATATGGAACAAATCCAATGGGAAAAAGGTTATCCTACACTATGCTATGCTATGATACATTATATGCAAATGAATTTAAAGGGATTGTTGTTATTACTAGCTAACAAAGTTAGTGGCTATACGATTTATTGAGTTATATGAAAACATGGTAGATATGCGTTATGGTATAGTTGGCAATGGTTAAGGGTGATATGGATGGCGCATTTGACAAGTGATAGATGTTAAGTTCGATGTATAGATTTATTAAGCAGATTAATGAAAGGTTGGTTGGCATGTACTGAGGAATTGAATGAATGGAGGATGGAGGTGATGTGCATTTATTTCATGTCACTCCATGCCCCTTTCATCAGTCGTCACCCTATCTTGGCTATTGTTCAATTGTGTTTTGTTGTGGTTAAGCTCTGATTTTCAGGCAAGGGAAGAACTACTCGACCAAGCTCGCATTTTAAGGATTTTCGTTACAGGTATGTCTTTTTCTCCATCCATAAACTCACTTTGGTTATGAAATAGATATTTCATTGGTGATGTATGGGTCTGTTCTTTTCTTAAGACTGTGATATTTCTCTTGAATGAATGGGTTGTGTGGTTTTCGTTACAATGATGGTTGAAGTCACAGTTTGATTTATCATTCTGAGTGATAGAAGCCATGAAGGCTCTATGTCGTCCTTATTGGTTTTGGTTGAAGGGTTTCAGATTGGCTGGCTATGTCCACACTTTTCTTGTCAACATACCAAGTAGTTTTGTTGATTGTGGGGTTGTTGGGTTTGAACCACCTTGTGTCACAATGTATCGTTTCACCTGGGTATGGGTTTGTTCATGCTACTGATGTTTTCGCAGTGGGTTGTGATGGTTATTATGCCAATGGGATTGCTTAAGGTTGATTGTTATTTCTTGACTCTATTTTATCTCAACATTCTTTGGGTTGATTGGGAAAACCAAGAGGGTTATACCCTGTGTGTTCTCAGTGTTATTACAGACCAAATGAATCCTTTACTCCTCTATTCATAGTCTCTTCTATCTTGTGAGCTATCACCCTATCTACGAAGTTGTTAGTGGTATACCCTGTGTATCCACCATATGGTCTCAGAGGTTCTCACCCGCTGTTGGGGGTTAACTTCAGTTCCCCTGTGTTGGTCCATAGAGCGATCCCTTGATTACTCAAAGCCCATATTTTGATAAATGGAGCCCATTATATCCTGTCGAGTATTGTAGATTGTTATGAGTTAGTGGTGTATCGACGATGGTGTTTGATTTTTGGCTCATATATGTTGATTATGTTGACAGTTGTTTTGGTTATTGTATTTATCCACTTCATTTGTCTATTATAACAGTCAAATCGATAGCTCAGCATGGTTAATTGGTTGATTGGAGAAATGGGATTGAATACATAGTCGTTGTCTTTTACATTGTAATTATTGAATTGTCAACCCAACATTATTTTATAATTGACTAAATCACAACGATGCTTTGTGTGTGATGCGTTGGTATGTGTGTCCTTCCTAAAACATGTTAGGTTGAGTTGGTGGTTGTTTTGACTTTGTTTTAAATTGCCAAATGGGAGTATTGCAATCATGATAATTGTGGCATGGTTATCCACTGTATATGCTATGGATATTGTTTGATTGCACCATCATAGATGGTCATGGGTTTTTAAACAATATGGTTTTGTTGCAATTTGATCGATTTGAGAAATGGGATCGGGCATACTGTTGTTGCCTTGTTGTATTGGATTGATAGATCAACATTGTTGATGTTTAGATTTAGAGTAATTAGACCTGTACAGTCATAGAAATTCTCTTGTGTTTTTTTGAATGGTATGTGTATCCCACAACATCACATGAGGTAAAATGGTGATTGTTGCTACTATGTGCTTAAATGGAAAGTCAGGATTTTTGCAAATTAAAATATTGATGATTTGTTTTGACTGTCCACTATGTATGTTGATGAATATCATGCATCGTAGCAGATATAGGCATGGGTTCTGTGAAAGTATGGTATCATTACAATTTAATTATTAAACGAAATTAAAGGATGAAATCGGGCATGCTTTTGTGTCTATGTTTGATTAAGGAGATAATTCATGGATAGTGGTTGATGTGTTGATGTTGAACAAAGTGGAAATAAGTGATTGTGTGTTCATTTGGGAATTGTTTTAAAACATTAAGTGGACAAATGAGAAGAGACAAAACTCTTCTACAGGTTGTTGTGGAAGGCATATTGTCTTGTTTTGATAACACTATGTTAATGATTTAATTACAAACAGTAAGCAAGTTAATACAAAAAATTTATTGAATTATACACAGTAGTTGTTTAATTGAGCACAATGATTATTTGGTTGGTGTTGGATCTTCTGTGTTTGATATAGAATGGTTTTATGGATTACTTAATTAATTTTATGAACAACGGTTGCTCTCTTTCCCTACCATTATTTCACTTTTCACTAATTACAAACCCCTCGCCTTCCCATATCCATTTTTCACTTCTTGTTCCTAAAAGTTAAGTACAGTTAAGAGAATTTTCTATTGTGACAGTCTAAAATCGCAGTTTCTTGGATGGATTATAGTGATATGTTCCTTGGTTTACATTACAATTGACTGTGTGTTTTCAGTGAGTAGTAACCATGATTCTTTTCCCCCTCATTTTAACATTTTTCTCTCCATACAAACCCCTCGCATATCCTAGAACCATTTGTTCACCCCCTGGTCACTGACAACAATTAAGCAATTTGTATGGATTGGATTGCATGAGTCCGATATGTTGCTGAGCCAAGATTTATTTCATATTTTTAAGGATTTTTCATGTATGTTTGTTAAAATAACTAGTTTCTAATCAATCATGCATGCATGAATGAGATTTCTCAGTCGAGGTATCCATAGCAGAGGTAACTGAGGAAGAGGTAATTAGAACAGGGGCCCTAGAAGGCCTATATTCTCCATTCACTTTGATGATGACTCACATGAGTTAGGCCAGCTATTCCAGGATGTATTTTTCAATTGGATTGAGTGGTCCAACCTAGGCCTGAAAGGCCTCCCTTCCAAGCTCCAAGATCCCCTAGTATTCTCGTGCCCCCTCATGTCTCACTGCAACCCGAGGTTCCCGAAAACGACAGATGGAAAGAGATTGTCCACCCAACAGTCTCCCAACATCATGGCTGACACAATTTGTCTTTATGTAATCCCCCTCCTGTCAATCAGATTGTCTAAGATGCCCCTGTCCACTCGCTAGTTAAGTCCTGTCATGCTGGCAAAAGGTTGAAAAGCAAGCCCCACCATGCCCTTGAAAAAGGAAAATCCATTGTTGCCCCTTCCTCACCCTCCAATGGCTCTAATAAATCTGTGTCCTCCCAGATGCATTTGAGGGACGATTGTTCTCATGTGATCAGTGAGATTAGGCCTAAAGGCTCAACATAGCCAAGGGTAGATTCAAAGAGATCGAAAGGTGATAACAACAACAAGGGAAAGATTGCATCTCAGAGTGGAAAATATGCATTTTAAATTTTATTTTATTTATTGTTGATAACAATTGACTTCAAAAGTTTTGGACAACATGTTTTTTGGATATATGAGTAATATATTTTTGGAAATAATTTCAAATATCAAAGAGATAGATTGTCAAACATGAATGTGATGATGGGAGTCACAAGGAGGGATGTTGTGTTTAATTGACTAGTTATGTTATGATTGTTAAGAGCTAAAGGGGAGTCACAAGGGGTCCCACCTACTAGTTATTATTTATTTTAAACCCTTATTATGATTTATTACATTTCCCCCTAACTAAAAAGTTGGTTGAGTTTTTTGTTAACTTAACTAATGAAGTAGTTCAACTACTTCAACCAATTCTAATTTGCTTAAAGGAAAAAGGAAAGGGAGGAACAAGAGGAGGATAGAAGGAGAAGCATACTAAGGTTTTATCTTTGAGTTTGTGTTGAGATAGTTCAGTTTTCATTCATTCCTTAATTGATCATAAGCCTAATTATTTTTTATGATAGCAGGGTCTTATTGTAGACATCAAGATTCAGGGTTGAATTACATCATTCAGACACTTGGTTTTCAGAGGTGTTGATCTATCTTTGATAGTCTCTGTAGACTTGTCTGTTTGTGAATTAGTTTTCATGATTGACAAAGGCTATTATGCAGATTCGAGTGGGAAGAAATATGTGGCAAGTTGATCCATATTTTAGAGTTCAAATTTTTATTTTCTTTTAGGGGTCCTTATGTATGTTTCATCGGGGACGTATAAGTTTGACTTTGGTCCAAAACTTCTTCACGAAATTTTGTAAAGAGAATGACTCTTTGATGAATTGTAATGAAATAAAGGATTTCTTTATGTCTCATATGTCTTGATTATCATCTTGGTGTCTTTACTTATGTCTCTACATTTATTTCAGCAACTGTTATATTCAGAAAATTATATAAATAACGAATTTTCCAGCAAGATTTTATTCATAAAAAGACTAGCCTAAGCACTTGTAATCAATACTTGTGATTTAGGATATTATTTTTTATGGCTATAAACATAGGGTGACATTCCGTTCTATTTTTCTTTAGCTAAGCAAAATCTAAAAACGCTTGAATAAGATCATTCCATATCTTTTCCTCAACATTTATTTGGTGACCATAGTGGGGAGATCTTCAATATCTCTCTGGTTAATTTTATTCTTTATTAGCATCGATACATCTATTTTTCTTATTTTTATTCTTTGGTTGTTTTATTTCTTAATGATTGTGCCTGTTGCAAGGCAGCCCAATATTGAGCCCAGTCTTCAAGATCAGACCAACATTTCTTTGAACCTATTTAACACCATTTTGGACATGGCCAATACTCGTGTTGAGAATAATCATTCATGGGAAGCAATTGAGAAAGATATTAGTGCCCAAGAACGTTGGGAAGCTAGACGTAGACAACCTAGAAATCATCAGTGAACTTCTTGTTCCTTCAGTTTTGGCCCTTCTTTCATGTCCTTAGACTCTTGTGTTTCTAGAAGAAGAAGAGGCTTATCACCCGAGATTAATCCTATTGCTAAAATAGGAAGAAGGAAAATTGTGTTATCTACCCAACAAAGTTCTCTAAGGAGAATTTTGTCTGATTCTTAAAGTTCATATTTTTATCCTTCACCTATCATCCACAAGATGGCATCTAGTGGTGGCTCTAGTGGCACTGAAAGTGCTTCCTCTTCTTAGTATTCATCTTCGTCAGTGATTGGTAGCTTATATAGCTACCATATCCCTATCCAATCTACCAAAAATACCACCAAAGTCATTAAAAAGTATGGGCTTTTTCAGTTTGAAGAAGACACCACAACCACACCGTGGCATGTTTCCTCTCCTCTTAACCTAGCACCTGTTACTTGTCCACTTCCTAGATTCAAAGAACATCTTCCCAGGTTTTTGGGAAATAACACTGTCACTACAAAAGAGCACCTAGTGGCATTTTCTAATGCTCGTCACAACATAGGGGCCAATGACAATGATACTTTCATGCACTTATTCGTCAATTCCTTGGAAGGAAAGGCTATGGTCGATTTATTTGACCTTCCTCCTAATATTTTGTCTACTTGGGAGGATTTAATTTATTGGTTTAGATCCACTTATGGGCAATCTAAAATCCCAGCCGATAAGTTAAGGGAATGCAATAACATCGCCTATAAAGATGGTGAAACCATCAAGTCCTTCAACTTGCATTTCTCTAAGTTATACAATCAAATCCCTGAACTCATTCGACCACAGAACCAAGCCGCTTTCATGCATTAATACAATGCATTACCCTCCCCCTATCTTCATAGGCTCGAGAAAAAATCCATTGATAATCTTGGTCCCACTTTGCATACTTGTTTAGAGTATGAAGAACAACTTGAAAGAATAGGTCTTCCACATGGAGAATCGGTTAAACAGACAGACATATCTACCCTCTTACAGCTAGTATAAGATATGAATAATCCTATGATAGCATATGAGAGAAAGGGACTGTCTCCCCTCTCACCCCTGGAGCTTCATCCTCTTCTTCACCCCTCTTTAGAAATCCGATTGAAAATAATTTTTAGCCTAAATCTATCTTGCCTCGAAGTTGGTGTAAATTCTACGAGGAACACCATGAGGAAGCCACATGTGAGGTAAGGGAGAGTGTCAGAGATAACATCTTTGGTAAAATACCAGAAACTACTATCATTTTCCTAGATTTTGCAGAGCCAGAAGATGTCATGATCATCAATACTAGGAACAAAGCCTATACTCCCAAAGGAAAATTTGACCCTCCCCACAATTCTTCTAGCCCAAGATCATCCTCACCTATGGCTACTGTCCAAGTTACTAATGTTCCTGAAATTCAAGGAACAACTTCCCCTCTCCCCTTTTCCAGGTACAATATCTTGAATTAGCTGGCCAATATCAAAGTAGATGCAACCCTTCTGGACATTGTTGTCATCCCTGAACAACAGATGCATCTAAAACAATTCATGGAAGGAAAAGATTTCGCTGTAGCCAACCTCTCTAAAGAGGTGAATGAAGAGGATTATTCTATAAATAAGGTAGGTGTACATAACTTTAGATATCATGAAAAAAATCCAACTTTTTATATTTATGTAAATATTATGGATAAGATCGCCCATTGTTGCCTCATTCATGGCAGTTCGGGCCCAAGTGTGATGTCGAATTATTATGGAAGATATAGGCTTGTCCTGTACAAATGAAAACACCAAAAGCATGCTCTCCTATAATGCTCTACAACAAATGACCATAGGCGAGATTAAGGATGTGACCTTATTTTTGTGCACATACCCTGAAATAAGGATGACCCTTAGTATTTAAGTAATCAATATGCGAGTAATCAATTACTCAATCATCTTGGGAGGAGATTGGAAATATTTAACAGGTGGATACCTCTCACTCAACGGGACACATTTATTTGTTCCTCGAAATGGTAAATAAATTATAGTCCTTAGAGAGGGAATACTTTCATCTTACATAGAGAGTGTCCCACAACCTAATGTAAACTATATCGAAGATGACCTACGAGTGTATTCCATCTTTGTTGAGGAGGATAATATTCCCTTGGAACAAATCGATTCGGATGATGATATTTGGCATATGCACTTTGATGGTTCATGATCTAATGAAGGTAATGGAGATGACATTATCTTGATTTCACCTTTAGAGAAAATTCTTAACTTGTCTTACAGGTTGGATTTTTCTTGTATGAACAATATCACTGATTTTGAAGCTTTATTATTAGGAATTGAAAACACCTATAATCTTGGTTGTGGTGACCTTTCATTTTTTGGATATCCTAAGCTTGTTGTCAACCTTGTACATAAGATACACACTCCTAGAAACAAGTTGATTAAATGATATACCCAAACTATTTGGGTTCCTATCTCAAACCTATTATCTTTCAACATCACTCATGTTAAGAGGGAATTGAATTCAATGGCTAATCGGTTCACTGTCTTTGAAGTTTCTCATAATCATAAACTTTTGCCTCATAGACCTGATTGTACTTTTCAATATCTATATCCTCTACATATCCCTGAAAATATAGAGTCTCAACAGGTTTTCCCTAACAATGAGATCATTTTTGTTTTCATTCAAAATGAACCTCTTAATCCCAAAGAAATTATATCCATGAAACATGACAAGATTCCTAAGGGATTGACTCCTCTTGAGAGTTCATTTTCATTGAGTGATGTAGGCAATAAAGAAAAATAGAAAGAGGAGGAGTTGGAAAGGAAGGTGGGTGAAACCATATACTTGAACATTGGGACACCCGAGGCTCCAAATAATGATAAAAAATGTGCCCAATGTTCTGTTGAAGAAGAAATGAAGTTTTCCAAGCTACTTGGCGAATTTCAAGATGTTTTTGCTTGGTCTTATGAGGATCTTCGTGGTTTTGATCCTAGTCTTATACAACATGCCATCCTCATCAAGGAAGGCATAAAACCATTTAGGCAAAAATAAATACCTATCAACCCTGCACCAGAAGCAATTATTCGAAAAGGATTGGGAAAAATATTGAAGGTTGGTATCATCCTTCCAGTCAAGTGTTCTTAATGGGTTTCAAATTTTGTCCCTTTCTGGAAAGCCACTGAACATATAAGGTTTTTCCTTGATTTACACGCAGTTAAGTGGGCTATTATGAAAGGATTTTCTCCTCTCCCTAACATAGAAATGATTTTGCAAATGGTCGCAAGGTCATAGATGATGCCCTTACTTAATGTCCTTTTCAGTTACAATCAAATCGAGTTAAAAGGGGAAGATTCTTACAAAACCACCCTTATCACTGATTGGGGTACCATGAATTATGAACGTATGCTTTCTGATGCAAGTACCACTTTTAAAAGACCTATACAAATAACGCTTGATGAATTGATCATTATTCATATCTATCTTTATGATCTAATTATATATGTTAAAGGGTTGTTAGTTACATCAGAGTTTCAAGTGTTATGGTTGGGTCCTCTCAAGATTGGTTTTTTCCTTAGTACTAACTCTTACATTCTAAAAAAATTACGGGAGCGATTATTATACTACAACACTAACGGTTCTCACTTGAAATATTACTTGGAACCAACTTCAAAATTTCTAACGTTGTTTGGGTTTTCTATATATTAGTAGTCTAGCTCTGCTTTCTTTTCTATCACTAATTTTCATTTCGGAATTACAGTAGTTTGATTTCTTCTCTCTGATTTTGACAATTTCATACTGCCTTTACTTTTCTGACATTTTATTTCTGATGTTTTAAATTCCGCAATTTTAGTTCTATTATGATTTGTATTGCTTGTTCATCTTTAATTTGATTCTAGTCAAGAATAAGATGTTGGATCAGTTCTACCAAAGTGACACTCCTGCAATATATTGTTAGTCAATAACAACCAAGATTACACAGTTGTTACGATGTTCCCCTGAAAGAACTTGAATTTTCTATCTACCCTCACTGTTGTTTTTCAAGGAAATTGGTTATCTCCCACTTCTTCTTTCCATTTCTCCATCCATTTGAGAATTTAAAAGAGGAAGTCCATAATTTTTCTCCTTGAAACAAAAGAGAAGATTATGGTTGGATGATTGTGCACACAGTGGTAAACCCCCTCATACTTAAAATTTTTCATGAGTTATTGCCAAATTCCCAGTCATTTTTACATTAAATCCGTTCACTTCCCCCTGTTGCATAATCTTCCTAGTTATATATTCTTGACCTGTTGTTCTTAGTCTGCGAAACCATGAATTTCGATTTCTAAATCTATTGAAAACAAATTTCCCTATGGAGTCTCTAGTTTGTTGACGATAAAAATCACAACGAAGATATTTCCCGCAAAGTATTGCAAAAGCCTATTATTATAAGCTAACGAGATATATAATACTAGTAGGTGGGACCCCTTTGTAGATTGGGTGATCAGATCTGATTCTTATTTCATGTTTATGTTGTTGTTCGACACTGCTTACAGGTTTCTACATGATTGATGAAATCTTGGTTTTATTGAAATGGATAATGCCTATTATGTGTTGTTTCTAATTCCTCTAGATCTAAATTCCATATTGTGTGAATGGATTATATCCACTGTTATCACATTGCTATTAGCGCCATGATCTGTTACTTGTTGCACCTACACAAAACACATGTTAGTCATGACAAAAGATAAAAGAAATATGGAACAAATCCAATGGGAAAAAGGTTATCCTACACTATGCTATGCTATGATACATTACATGCAAATGAATTTAAATGGATTGTTGTTAGTCCTAGCTAACAAAGTTAGTGGCTATACGATTTATTGAGTTATATGAAAACATGGTGGATATGCATTATGGTATAGTTGGCAATGGTTAAGCGTGATATGGGTGGCGCATTTGAAAAGTGATGTATGCTAAGTTCGATGCATATATTTATTAAGCAGATTAATGAAAGGTTTGTTGGCGTGTACTAACGAATTGAATGAATGGAGGATGGAGGCGACGTGCATTTACTGCATGTTACTCCATACCCCTTTCACTAGCCGTCACCCTAGCTTGGCTATTGTTAAATTGTGTTTTGTTTTGGTTAAGCTCTAATTTTCAGGCAAGGGAAGAACCGCTCAACCAAGCTCACATTTTAATGCTTTTGGTTACATGTATGTCTTTTTCTCCATCAATGAACCCACTCTAGTTATGAAACAGATATTGGCTCAGTGATGTATGGGTCTATGTTTTTCTTAAGACTGTGATATTTCTTTTGAATGAATGGTTTGTGTGGTTTTTGTTACAATGATGGTTGAAGTCACGGTTTCATTTATCATTTTGAATGCTAGAAGCCATGAAGGCTCTATGTCATCCTTATTGGTTTTGGTTGAAGGATTTCAGATTGGTTGGCTGTCTCCACACTTTTCTTCTCACCATACCCAGTTGTTTTATTGATTATGGGGTTGTTGGGTTTGAACCATGATGTATCACTGCATATCGTTTCACCTGGGTATGGGTTCGTTCATGCTACTGATGTTTGCGCAGTGGGTGATGATGGCTATTATGCCAAGGGGCTTTCTTAAGGTTGATTTATATTTCTTGACTCTGTTTATCTCATCATTATTCGGGTTGACTAGGAAAACCATGAGGGTTAGACCCTATGTGTTCTCGGTGTTATTACATACCAAATGAAGCCTTTTCTCCTCTATTCATAGTCTCTCCTATCTCATGAATGGTCACCCTGTCTACGAAGTTGTTCGTGGTATACCCTTTGTGTCCAGCATATGGTCTCAGAGGTTCTCGCCCATTGTTGGGGGTCAACTCTAGTTCTCCTGTGTTGGTCCACAAAGAAAACCCTTGATTACTCAAAGCCCAACTTTTGATAAATGGGGCTTGTTATATCCTGTTGGGTATTGTTGATTGTTATGAGTTAGTGGTATATTGACGATGGTGTTCGATTGCTAGCTTGTGTCTATTGATTATGTTGACAATGGTTTTGGTTATTGTATTTATCCACTGCATTGGCTATTATAACAGTTGAATCGATAGCTCAACTTGGTTAATTGGTTGAGTGGAGAAATGGGATTGAATACATAGTCGTTGTCTTTTATATTGTAATTATTGAATTGTCAACCCAACATTAGTTTATAATTGATTAAATCACAACATTGATTCATGCGTGATGCATTGGTATGTGTGGCCTTCCTACAACATGTTAGGTTGAATTGGTGGTTTTTGTGTCTGTGTGTTTTAAATTGCCAAATGGGAATATTTCAATAGTGATAATTGTGGCATGGTTGTCCATTGTATATGCTATGGATATTGTTTGATTGCACCATCACATAAGGTCACGGGTTTTTAAACAATATGGTTTTGTTGCAAATTGATCAATTTGAGAAATGGGATTGGGCATATTGTTGTTTCCTCGTTGTATTGGATTGATAGCTCAACATCGTTGATATTTAGATTCGAAGTAATTAGACCTGTACAGTCACATAAATGCTCTTGCATTTTGTTGAATGGTCTGTGTATCCCACAACATCATATGAGTTAAAATGGTGATTGTTGCTACTATGTGTTTAAATGGCAAGTTGGGATTTTTGCAAATTAAAATATTGATGAATTGGTTTGAATGTCCACTATGTATGTTGATGAATATCATGCATCGTAGCAGATATAGGAACAGGTTCTGTGACAGTATGGTCTCATTACAATTTAATTATTAAATGAAATCAAAGGATGAAAGCAGGCATGCTTTTGTGTATGTGTTTGATTAAGGAGATAATTCATGGGCAATGGTTGATGTGTTGATGTTGAACAGAGTGGAAATAAGTGAATGTGTATTCATTTGGGATTTTTTTTTAAACATTAAGTGGACAAATGAGAAGAGACATAACTCTTCTACAGGTTGTTGTGGAAGGCATATTGTCCTGTTTTGATGACACTATGTTAATGATTTAATTGCAAACAGTGAGAAAGTTAATACACATAATTGATTGAGATATACACAACAGTTGTTTAATTGAGCACAGTGATTATTTGGTTGGTGTTGGATATTTTCTGTTTGATATAGAATGGTTTTATGGATTAATTAATTAATTTTATGAAAATTATCCGCTCTCTTTCCCAACCATTATTTCAATTTTCACTAATTACAAACCCCTCGCCTTCCCATATCCATTTTTCACTCCCTGTTCCTAAAATTTAATTACAATTAAGAGAATTTTGTATTGTGACAGTTTGAAATCGCGGTTTCTTGGATGGATTACAGTGACATGTTCCTTGGTTTACATTACAGTTGACTGAGTTTTTTCAGTGAGAAGTAACCATGATTATTTTCCCCGACCTCATTTTAACATTTTTCGCTCAATACAAACCCCTCGCATATCCCAGAAACTTTTGTTCACCCACTGCTCACTGACAACAATTAATCAATTTGTATGGATTGGATTGCATGAGTCTGATATGTTGCTGAGCCAATATTTATTTCATATTTTTAATGAGTTGCCATGTATTGTTGTTAAAACAACTATTTGTTAATCAATCATGCATGCAGGAATGAGCTTCTTCATCCAAGGTAGCCATGGAAAAGGTAACCAAGGAAGAGTTAATTGGAACAGAGGCACTAGAAGACCTAGATTCTCCATTCACTTTGATGTTGACTCATGGGAGTTAGGCCAACTACTTGAGGCCGTATTTTTCAATTGGATTGGGCAAGAAGTGGTCCAACCTAGGCTTGAAAGGCCTCCCTTCCAAGCTCCACAAGCCCTTGGTATTCTCGTGCTCCCTCATGTCTCATTGCAACCTGAGGTTCCCGAAAACGACGGATGTCAAGAGATTGTCCACCTAGCATTCTCCCAACATCGTGGCTGGACCAATTTGTCTTTACCTGCTCCTCCTCTTGTTAATCAAATTTTCCAAGTTGATCCTCTCCACTCACCATCTCAGTCCTCCCATGCTAGAAAAAGGTTTAAAATCGAGGCCCACCATGCCCCTAACAAAGGAAAATCCATTGTTGCCCCTTCCTTACCCTCCAATGGCTCTGATAAATCGGTGTCCTCCCAGATGCATTTGAGGGATGATTCTTCTCATGTGCTCAACGAGAATATACCTAAAGGCTCAACACAGCCAAGGGCATATCCAGAGAGATCAAAAGGTGAAAACAACAACAAGGGAAATATTGCATCTCAGAGTGGAAAATATGGACTTTAAATTTTGTTTTATTTATTGTTGATAATAGTTGACTTCAGAATTTTTGGATAGCATGTTTTTGGATATATGAGTAATATATTTTTGGAAATAATTTCAAATATCAAAGAGATAGATTGTCAAACATGAATGTGATGATGGGAGTCACAAGGAGGGATGTGTTTTTTAATTGACTAGTTATGTTATGATTGTTTAGAGCTAAAGGGGAGTCACAAGGGGTCCCACCTACTAGTTATTATTTATTTTAAACCCTTATTATGATTTATTGTTTTTCCCCCTAACTAAAAAGTTGGTTGAGTTTTTTGTTAACTTAACTAATGAAGTAGTTCAACTACTTCAACCAATTCTAATTTTCTTAAAGGCAAAAGGAAAGGGAGGAACAATAGGAGGATAGAAGGAGAAGCATACTAAGGTTTGCTCTTTGAGTTTGTGTTGAGATAGTTCAGTTTTCATTCATTCCTTAATTGATCATAAGCCTAATTATTTTTTATGACAGCAGGGTCTTATTGTAGACAACAAGATTTAGGGTTGAATTACATCATTCAAACACTTTTTTTTCAGAGGTGTTGACCTATCTTTGATATTTTGTGTAGACTTGTCTGTTTGTGAGTTAGTTTCCATGAATGACAAAGGCTATTGTGTAGATTCGAGTGGGAAGCAATCTATGGCAAGCCAATCTAGCTTTTAGAGTTTAGTTTTTTATTTTCTGTCAGAGGTCCTTTTGTATGTTTCATCGGGGACGTCTAATTTTGACTTTGGTCCAAAACTTCTTCACGAAATTTTGTAAAGAGAATGACTCTTTGATGAATTGGAATGAAATAAAGGATTTCTTTATGTCTCATCTATCTTGATTATCATCTTGGTGTCTTTACTTTTGTCTTTACATTTATTTTAGTAACTGTTATATTCAAAAATTTATATAAATAATGAATTTTCCAGCAAGCTTTTATTCATAAAAATACTAGTCTAAGCACTTGTAATCAATACTTGTGAGTTAGGATACTATTTTTTATGGCTATAAACATAGGGTGACATTCCCTTCTATTTTTCCTTAGCCAAGTAGAATCTAAAATTTCTTGAGTAAGATCATTTCATATCTTTTCCTCAACACACCCTTCGTTGGCTTGCAACCAGTATTCAATGTGGACCTCCTTCGACCATATTTTCCACCATTATTAGGCACCTTAGAGATCGCAGAATAGTTTAAACCAACACAACTCAACCCTGATTGCATGGAATAGACATCCACTCGTCATATAGTGGACACATAGGTCAAGGGCACTCACCAACAGAGGATCCATCTTTATCGGGTTGTCAAGGCAAGGTCGCTCCTGCACCAAGGAAAGTGGCTCACCTGGGGCCAAATTTAGCATAATTATCCTCACCTAATGGGGGAACTGAACGCAATGGAGACCATTGCTTCCTAAGGAGGGAGGAGTGATCCAGGTGGATATTGGTGGCCACCCACCTATTCCAATTGGCTCCTCTTGACAGTTTTTAGTTCAACACGTTCTTTTGTACTTCTTTGTAATTGTGGGTTTTACACTTTCAGGGTTGTTTGAATCCCTACACATATTGCAGGAGGAGACTAGTGGCCTTCCACTAATCCAACTATCTTATTTTGGATGTGTTCATGTCAGCACATCTTTCTGTACTTCCAGGGTCGTTTCGGGGCCCTAAACAGTGTTTTTTTGTCTTGCCACAGTTAAATTGTAGATAGCGTCAATTTTGACATCGTAATGTCTATTCCTCGAAAATACCTTTCCAATAGGCTATCACGCGCCTAAAACAGAGGTCGTATGCAAAATTTACAACCACGGAAAATTGAGGTACCAACTTACCCATGAGGGCCCACATGAATTTTGGCGTTTCACCTACTAGGGTTAGGTTTTTGGATGTCTAGGGTTTTGGAATTCATGAGTAATGTTAAAAATGTCTTTGGAGCCTCATTGTAATCATTATGCTCAGACGAATGTGCATAGCAGCCACATCTCTTCTCAGAGATAGCTACCACCATTCGAGCAAGTTGTTTTAGTTATGTAGTTTTATAGTTTCAGCCTATTTCATTTATTCAATAGAAGATATTGTTCACTGGATATCTATGTTGTTCTCCCTATACTTGTGTTTATTGTATTTAGTCTATGAATAAGTTTGTTCCGCTCCTAAATCTGGATCACTCATGATTTTACCAACCCCAACAATGGGTAGGAATCTTAATTTGTAATCAGTTTCAATGTAACATATTCCCAAGATTTGTCTCTTGGCTTCACCCCTACTCATGCAAGGGAGAATTTGGGCTTGAGGGTGAATTTACAAGTGTTAAGAACAAGGTAAAAGTGAGTTACAACCCTTTCCTCGTCTACCCTTTTACCCAAGTTAACTTTAGAGATCATTTTTTACAACTCTTCCCCTTCTCAAGGTTTCCTAAGATCCAGGATATGATAGTCATCCTTATTGAGACATGATCCCTTCTCTTAGGTGCATTTCCATATTGTCCACCAAGGTCCTTAACCTATAAAAAATTATTCCATCGAAGATACTAGTGTATATGCACCAACTTCATCATAATTAATCACATGAAATAACCCAATAACAAGGCATCTACATATGTATGCATCATAAGTCATATCATAACATGAAAAATCTCATTAACAAAACTTCCAACATATGTTGATATCATAAAAAGGATGGATCATCATCAAAAAGATCATCAATATGACATAGATATTAATAAGAACACTTCAAATGCTAACTAACTCCTCAAATAATAAATATTAATATCCATAATAATCAAAAAAATCACATAGATGTCTAGATCTAGCATACTCAACCAATGATCAACAAACAATTATCAAAGGCTCATGAATATAGATTAAACAAAATATTATATCATCAGGCATGGAAATTATTAATATCACGAGGGAGAGCCATAGTTTAAAGGTTCAACAACACGCTTGTCCAATCCAAGGGTCAACAAGGTCTCAAAGAACTCTTCATCGATAACGAGTATTATGTCCAAAGAGGTACATGGATTGTAAGATTCCATTTAATATATAGAGGGTGGGAGGGGGGGCATTAATAGAGAAATTATATTATAATTGCTCTATTAATGCCCCCCCTCCCACCCTCTAGGAGGGAGGGCATTAATAGAGAAATTATATTATAATTTCTCTATTAATGCCACCCCTCCCAGAGGGTGGGAGGGGGGGCATAAGGAATTTTTTCTTCTCAACCCTATCTCTACATCTCCCAAGTCAGACTTTTCTTCACAAACCTGGAGAAGGCAGATAAAAAGAGGTCTTCTATCCCACCTTGATTGGCCACTTCATCCTCTCTTTTTCGACGAGATGAATGGTTGGTTCAGTCAAAACCTTCCTTCATAGGAATAGTTACGGGTAGTTAAGGAATAAGGCTTGGTTTGCAAAAGTCATCATCGCAAGATGAGGAATTGTAGAAAACACCATCTTCTGAAGGAATCTCCTCTTCTCCCTTTGATCCTTCCTTTTCTGAAGATGAGGATGAGGAGAAGGTCTCTTAACCCCTCTTCTTCATCTTTTCCTTTTCCCTCTCTCACATTGCAACTTGCAAGCAAGAGCTTGAGAACGTCAATTCATGGCTCACCCACGAATTCCTTCCTACAGTGACAGAAACAGATAGAGGCTTATAGGGCTCTAATCTTCTATAGGGCGTTATAGGGTGCTAGAACTAATATTCATGTAATAAGTTTTATGTCTGAGTGATAAAATATTGTTTTCATCTAAATTAAAGACTTGAGAAATTAGGGGGCATAGCCACATAAGATACTTTCATAGGAGTGCAAAAAAATGGCCCTACCAACGTTGAGTTCTTAGAAAAATCTTCTCCAACACTAAAAAATCATAAGAATTAGATGACTCAAAACCTACAAAGGCAAGATTATATTTAGAAATTACATGGTACAAAAGACAAATGAGACAACATTCTTCATGGTGTAGATATAGTCCCTCTCAACTCTCAAATGACATGTTATAATAATGGGTAAATTATTCTTGACTCTTAAGGGTTGAAAAGGGTTCCCATAAACTACCATAAAAATAAGTAATTTGAACTGGACACTCATGTCATAAGGGCATTGAACTCAAGTCATCTAGCAAACAAAAACTACACCTTAACTGGATGTGCTAGCAAGAATTGACTTCAAAAATTTAACGGACCATTGGTTAAGAATCCACAACTCAAGGGCATTAGTGTGTCTCCTCCTGACTAAACACACCGTAAGGGTATTGAACTATCCACACCTTAACCTCATGTGCTAGCGGGAATTGACTTCAAATATTTGAAGGACATCCACCACTACCTCAACGTGCCCCCATAGCTCCAAGTAAGCCTTGAGGAAAATTGAACCTTTCACAAGGATGAAAAACTCCTCCCTTTCCACCATAGGATTCAACCCCTTTGGACAAAATTTAAAATGTTATTAAGAAATAAGCCATAGGCTAAAGATTCTACTAAATGAAAAAAAAAAATCCAGGGATATTTACTCCAAATCTTTAGAGAAATTGTTGGACTGGTAGATTTAAGTGATTATTTATGTAGAATCCAAGTGTCTTGGGCATGTTGAATCATTTTCTACATTCATAAATGGATTCTGAACAACATAAAATAATGATTCTTGTAAATTTATATCGTCCAATTTCAACAAAAAAAACATTTCTTAGAACAACTAGCCAAAGCCACTATAAATTAGTGTATTTAATTTGTTTTAAAATGAATGTGAATAAATCTAAGTTGTTTTAAAACTAAATAAATTAAAATTTAAGATATTATTAAGAAATATAAATTAGTGCATTTAATTTGTTTTAAAATGGAATGCGGACAAATCTAAATACAGATCATATATTAATTTATTTGTTTTATATTTTTAAATAAATATCTTTAA
>ML839380.1:8574-51686 GCA_009831015.1 Picea engelmannii | reverse complement strand
TTACTACAACACTAAGTGCTTTTGGAATTGAGCATATATAGTGCGCAGCTATCTTTGAAACAAAAGACTTCCCTGGGTTGATAATTTATGTTTCACTTGGTTGTTTGAAATTAATTAAGCAATTATAGTGACCAACAAATATCAACTTACAAGCTGTCTAGTTCTGCACACTCTTCAAATAAAAAAGGAAATTCAATGCAACCTGGCAATTCTGAAAATTTACTTTAATTCTACACAGGAAACAAAGGTTTTAATGAGATGTTCCATTTGTTGGCTCATGTAATGCGAAAGATGGACTCTCAAATTGTTCCTGTACTGCCACACTTTGCAAGATAAAAGCTAAGATTAAAATGACACAATTCAGAAATAAATGATCACACACAGAAATCATAAATGTTCACACACAAAAATTATAAATCATTATAAAGCTATAACTAGATTATTGTTCACATCTTTTGATGCATCCACACTTATATTATATTGTAACTCGCAACTTACTTACATCAAACATTTCTACTCACAACTGATATGTACAAAATCACACTACAAACATACTTACATAAATTAGATCCTTGTTGCAATTACAGTAAACTTGCCAAGTTGGACCGGTGGGCCCTTGCCGATGCCAATGGGGCAGATTATAGGGAACTCACAAAATAATAAACTTTAAAGAACACATGGAGTCAATGAAATTAATCTCATAAGAATTCTTCACCAAGTTTACAAAGATAATATGTTCAAAAATCCAATCTGCAGCATAACGATTCCTCCTCCTTCAAGCACCAATCTTACAACATGACAATTCTCCCCTTTACTCAGACCTATGAGGTCTTATTTATACATAAAATCCATGGAGGAATGGATGAAACCGAATCCCCAAACTAAGAAAACATTTTTTACAATTTTAGGATAAATCCCAAATCTGTGTTTTTCATCAATTTGGGCATATTCGAGTTAGGGCTCCACCCATACTTTCCAAAAAAATTCTAATTTTGAAAAACTACCCATGATATAATCAATTTTCCATATTCTAGACAAAACCCATATCTTCAAATTTCTAGATCTGATACCATATGCATGAAAATCGAGGCGCAAGTTGGAAGTTTGAGATTTTTACCAATTTTGGCAGAATCTTTCCCCCTGAGCTGGAGGTCCACATGTGCGAGATGGGTGAATTCTAACACACATGTTCGCATGAAAACATCGTTCTGGAAAAAACCCATGTGCCCGATTTTCTTCTAGAGACATTAAAAAATTACGAATTATGTCTAGTACCGGATTAACAAAGTTGGTACCGGATTAGAACAGTTAGTACCCGAATCTTGTAGGCAGGGGTTTAGTATCGGATGAACACATTCATGACTATGGGTACTAGATGAGTACGATGGTAGTACCAGATGGAGCTAGTACTGGAATAGGCGCAATCTAGTACCAGAAGAGGCAGAGAGCTGGTACAAGATGGAGCTGGTACCGAAAGAGGTGCAAAACTGGTACCAGAAGAGGTGGAGAGTTGGTACCAGATGAAGCGTAGAGCTGGTATCGGATGGAGCTGGTATCGGAAGAGGTGGAGAGTTGGTACCAGATGAAGCGCGGAGTTGGTACCGGATAGAGCTTTGGTACCAGAATAGGTGCAATCTAGTACTGGATGAAGTTGGTACCGGAAAAGGCAGAGAGATGGTATCAGATGAAGTTGGTTCCAGAAGAGGTGGAGAGTTGGTACCGAATGAAGCACAGATATGGTACTAGATGGAGATGGTATCAGAAGAGGTGCGGAGATGGTACTAGAAGAGGTGCAAATATGGTATTGGGTGGAGCTGGTACCAGAGGAGGTGGAGAGTTGGTACCGAATGAAGCACATAGATGGTACCAGATGAAGCTGGTACTGGAAGACATGGAGAGATGGTACTGGATGAAGCTAGTACCAAAATACACGGAGAGATATTACCAGATGAAGCAAAGAGCTGGTATCGGATGGAGCTTTGGTACCAAAATGGGTGGAGCCTTGGTACCGAAATAGACTGGGTATCGGATCGCGCCATAGTTGTAGTAACAGATCGCACTATAGTTTTAGTGCTGGAATAGTGAGGTACCAAATCAAGATGCTTAAGAGTCAAAGTGATTAGGATCATACATAATCAAGAATTTAATCAAATTAACTCAAGAAAACTAAACAAATCATGCCTTAATCATAAGTTACCTCTCTATGCATATGGACAAGGTCATCAAGTGTATTTGTGGAGGAAACAATCAATTATATACACATAACATAGGTAAAATAGGCTCAGATAGAGGGTAATATAGGGTAATAAAGGTGTCAAAATGGAGACTCAACAGGACCCCACCTCTCTAGTCAAGTCCAAGCGATGTGTTAAGTGCATGTAAATCTTAACCGTTAGATTCAAAGGTGGACATAAGTCCACCATAGATTCTAGAGTAGAGAGAGAGGCTCTGGGACTTCGGGTCTCCGAGAAGCTTTAGTGTTGTACAAAAGAGCATGGAAAGGCCAAATTCTAGAGGACTAGGTTCCAGTGTCGGTCGCATGGTAAAGAAAAAGGGAAAAACAAGAAGCATCGAGGTTGGGGAAGTGAATAAGCCTGCGATGAATCGACATAGACTTTCCCCTGTAAACCCTTCTTCCACGATCACATCATTTCCAAAGGATGACGATCAGGGCCACGATAGTGCCATGTTGGATGGTATGAGGAAAGGGAAGCCACATGGCGAAGGTGGTGGCTGTTGGCCAATGACACCCCAAAAACTTCATAAGGCCATAACTCTCAAACCAAAACTCAGTTTTGGACTAGTTTATAGCCATTGGAAAGATCTTAGAGAATAGAAGGAAATGGTGCTCTTATTCGAGGGATGCAAGAAGCTGTGAAACTGAGGAAATTTTTATACCACATCCCTTGAAGAGGTACTTAGGGTTTGGGTTTGTTACAACTAATCAACATAGTTGGGAGGATTTATAGAGGATTTTGCAGGTTCAGAAGAAAGATGCAGAACAACAATTAAAATCACCACTAATAGAGACCCCTTAGCAATTTGAAAATATTTATAAAAGAAAGAGTACATGATGAGTTCCAAAAATATTAGAGACAGAAGAAAAAAGTTCAACAAAAAGTAAAAAAATAGAAGTACTAAATGAAGATGAAGATCGGAGATCATAAGAAGAATTATAACCCGTGATAAAATAACTTCTTGTGATTGTAGAAGTGTCATCATCAGAAAATCCTCAGATTTCAGAGGGTCAAAATAGAAAATAATCTTTGGATACATATCAATTAAAGAAAATTGATCATGTTCATCACTTCATGGCTACCCGAAAAATGAGTGTAAAGGTTAAACAAAATATTCTTCCTAAATTTTTTAACCAAGGAATATCTCAGACCATAATGCTATCTTCTATGGATTATGAAAAGGGAAAATTAAATATAGTAGTGCTAGAAACAAAGGAAAAAAAAAAGGTTACACATATCTCTGTTGATCTCAATGTAGTTCATCCACTGGATAAAATGGACTTGCATAGATAGACTAGGGATATGCTAAATATGGATGTGATGATAACCACTCTTGGAATTAAAAAGATCCAAACCATAAATTAAAATATCATAAATCAGCTAAAAATGAGAAGTTAGTTAATAGAACTAAAGAAATAAGAGTAGAGGAGTTAGAACAATGGGTATTGGCCCTGGGATAAAATCCACAAGATGAATCATTTGTGCAATATTTGATAATATCAAAGGATACAAAAATCCAGGCATTGAAGAAAAGTCTCAATACTCCCTGGATTGAACTTGTCCAGACTCTAGAGTTACATGAAATGCAAAAAGAAAAGAATCAACTTCTGAGACAAATGGTACAAATGGGAGACCAAATGGAGATGCATGAAAATTATATTGAATTCTTAACGAAAGGAACATCCTCATCACAAATAAAAAAGTCAACAAACCCAACAAAAGGTTTAGCAAGAGCATTGGTAGACCTAAACCTAAAAGGTGCTGAAATTGAAAAGCTAAATAAAAAAATCTCTACATAGAATGAAGAGATTAAGGTTTTTAAGGAACAATTGAATGATAAAGATAAAATCATTGAAGAATATCAGAATTTGAAGGCCAAGTTGTGATAAAATATAGAACAAATGCAGAATAAATTATCCGGAAAATCATATCTGATAGGAGCTAAACACCTTATTTGGGATGAAATCACTGTTGAGGTTGGAAAAGTTTGACATTACTTCAAAATAATTGATGAAGATATATTTTTTATAGATGAAGTAGACAAAACTATAAAGAAATTATTCCAAGAGTTAGGAACTAGACCTTAGGTTGATATTACAATTATCAAGTTCCTAAACTCCAATTCCAAATAAGTATTGAAGAATAAAGGTGTAAAAGATAGAACCACAATGGTGATGGAGACTTAAAATTTTCACAAAAAGAAATTTAATACAACAAGCTCAAAATATATGTATAATGGTGAAAACAAACATTGAATCATTCACCAACAAGTTTGAAAATTTAGTAAAAATGGGACTTCCTTCAGCATGGGATGATAAAGGGAAGCTTCTATCATTTACAAATTACATGAAAAATTTATTCACAATCAAATAAAGTGAAGTCAAATTTCAAGGAATAGCTGACACTTTGAGAGGGAAGATTATTGTGGACTTACTCATAGATGATTTTTATTTACTTTGGAAAATTAAAAATCTTTTCTCAAGGCCCCTTACATATGATAAGTATACTGAATTGGAAATTACGTATAGACAAATGAAGGCCTTCAACTATCCATCTAGTGACAATTGGAAGCTTCTAATTCAGTTGCTAACTAAATGAGTCATCAAATGGTTGAAGATAAATCACGAGATATTTTGGGAAAATATCAAGTTTGAATGTATTCATTGCTTTCTTTGCAAAATAAATAGATGGTTTTTATTTCAATACTAAATAATATCTCTCGATAACTACATGCAGTATACTCATTTTTGTATAAAGGGAAGGATTTTCAATGTAAGAGGGGTTGGCTCTTACGTGAGAAAAGACCAAAATTTCTAAGAAAAAATTACTTTTTACAGAACTTGATTGATTCTAATTTTCAATGTTTTAGTTTATGTTTCCTCTGTTATTATGTGTCTTTAGTATTTCATAAAATTTCTTCCTCAATATGTATTTGATTTTTTAAATGTAACAATTTGGTATGACAACAATTGCTACAACTTTCAAGGAATTATACAATACACAAATTTCTGCAACTATACTATAAGTATAAGTTAGACATGTGTTTTCTACTTTTATGTCCTACGAATATTGATGAAATTTTCATTACAATTCATTTAATATTATTCTAAATCAGATGTAGATGTTTATATTTTCCTCAATTGAACGTTAAATAATATATATTCAGATTGAATACATTGTTAAACTTTCAATTTATATTTCTTAAATTCTTCTTTAAAACCATCAAAATCTAAAGTTGTCTAAAATATTGAAATCCTTCCTTTGAAGTTCTGATATTGAAATCTAAAGTCCCAAGGGATAGCTCAGTTGGAAAGATGTGCACACACTCTCCCAGTTTGGGGAGAGGTCACAGGTTCGAGCCTAGCTATGAGTCCCTGGGGTTGCTTCTTTTCGCTCCCATATCATTCACTATGCGGGGAAGTATCAGGGTGGGTTCCCAGTGGGTTAATTTCTCATCTGGAAAAAAAAAGTTATGATATTGATTAATTGGAAATCAACTTTATTTCTTAAGGTAGAACATTATAAATAATTTGTCCCTGGAAATAAATTAATGGAAAATTGATGCATTGGCATAGTTTCATAGCCAGAAAACGTCTCAAAGGTTACAACACTCACATTGGTGTATATGGTGTGTACTTTTGGTTTATACTGATATCTTAAGAATTTGGAACATAACAATACTGCAAGGAATTATTTAGGTCCCCCTTGGGTCCTTCTTGTTTAATAAGAGAAATATCCAGAACACAATTTTATTTTTCCTACACCAAAGCTTCAAAAGCTTCATTTGCACATTGATATTAATTGTACCAATTGAGTCCATCAAATGATATCCAAAAACAATATCCACATCATCCATATCTCTAGCATTAAAATCTGAATGCAACACTTATTTATCCATAGTAATATTCAAATATTTAAAAATTTGAACATTCTTACCCTCAATTTGTGTGCTTCCAATATTCTTTGCAGGAATTTATAATCTTTCATCCAAATTAACATTGATGAAATTATGCTTACTATTAGGGTTTATGGAAATAATAACATTTTCCTACTAAATACATCCATGAACCTATAATATGAAGTGGTCACATTTCCCTAGTGATCTTTTTATCCTTATATGCAACATGATACCACCTTTCTAAAGATACCCCTTCATATGTTTCATCATGACTTTTGTATATTTTGAAATATTTTAAATGAATTACACCATTTAAGTTCTTCATATGTTAGATGAGTATACATATTCTCTTTCAAGTTGTTGAGTATTTTTACTTCATCCATTTCATATATTATTCAATACTGGGGCCATCAAATTTCCTTGTAAAATACATCTTCCTTGTGAAAACCCTAAATTAGAACTAGGGTTTTAAAGAAAATCACTTACAATTCAATGGAGCTCCTTTATGTAGTTAGGGTTTAAGGTCTCATATAATCCCCCCACCCCACCCTCAATTATACATTTTCTCTATATGAGGGTGGGCGTCGGGGGAGATACTAGAGAAAATGTATAATTGAGGGTGGGAGTGTGGGGAGATATTAGAGAAAACATATAAATGTAAAATGATCATAACTTATGTTACAGTTCTTGGATTGGATATTATGACAACAATTATGAAATTACATGGCCTCTGTAGATCTATTGGTACTGGTTTGAATGAAATTTGTGCACTTTATCAAAATATATCCAATTTGGAAACCACATAGCTATCACTAGAAAAAACCCCTAAAAAAGATTGATTTTAGATCAATGATACCTCCACTTATCAGACTCCAATTTGGACTTTTTTTTTTTAAATGGGTGTTTTTTTATAGAGGAACTCAAATATACCAATGGTTTCTTCAAATTCTTCCCATAAAGATTCATAAATCGACATGAATGCTACCGTCCTCTTTTTCCTTTGAAAAAATCTGCAAAAAACAAAAAAAAAATCCCATTTTGTGCCCAAGAAAGGGCTCTGATACCACTTGTAGTGAACCTTGATAGATATAATAGAGAATAAACCATAAAAATTCAGAATTAAATCCTTGAAATTTAGAAAATACCAAACTTTTCACCAGAAAGAACACAGAAATATAGAGAAGAACCCTTCAGGTAAGGTAATGCCATCAAATATTCCTTATGGAAGGAAACACTCCACAATCCATACTTGCTAGAAAACAATACATCCAACACATCTCCAATACAATGATACTCATGTATTTATACTTTCTCATGAGTATTCCTATGGGTCCATGCCATCTACCCCTTATTATTATATTATTTCCTCTTAACTACATAGCGGGCATATTTATTACCCTTCATCTACCAAGTGGGCATATTCCATGATTACAACCACATTACATTCATTATTCCCTTGGGTACCTCCATATATATGCCATATTATCCTACCTATGTACATTACATTCCATCCTCTGCATATTTCATCCCTAAAACATGGGGAGAAGCCATATAATATGACTTGCTAAGTAATGTAGTCAACTGGTACCACGCACGAGCATCCATCCATCCTAATGAAATGTGAACATGGGGTCCAACTATGGCCTTTCATCCTCAATCTTGATTCTTGTTTCTCCTTGGGATCCATGTATTCACTATGCTACTCTGATATCTCCATGCATTTATTTTAATCCTCCATGTGCCTCCACACTTGTTGTCTCTTTGGTTCCCTATTGATCCATATTAAGTTAACATTCATGCCCTTTCCTTGACAATTGTTGTTTCTTCGAGTGGTGTGGGTGGCAATATACATAAACCTTATCTATCGATTCTTGTTGCTTGGACTGTTCCTCATAGTGTTCCTTTGAGTTGGTTAGCTCCTTAGCTTCTTCTTCCTATTTATTCCCTTCCTAAGGATTTTTTTCATGTGTTTTTGTAAGATCTTCTTCTGATTCAACGTCAAACTCTTAATCTAATGTTTTAGTAGGTACTACAAGGAATTCTTCAGGCTCCCCCTTCGGCCCTTCTTGTTTAATAAGAGAAATATTCTGCAATGTAATTTTTCTTTTTCTTGTATCAAAGATCCAAAAACTTCTTTGCACATTTATATTAACTATACCAATTGAGTCCATCCAAGGATATCCTAAAACCATATCCACATCATCCATATCTATAGCATGAAAATATGAATTTAACACATATTTATCCATATTAATCTTCAAATCCTTAAAATTTTGAATATTCTCACCCTCAACCCATGTGCTTACAATATTCTTTGTAGGAAATTGCAATCTTCCAACCAAATTAACATTCATGAAATTATGTTTGCTATTAGGGTTTATAGAAATAATAACCATTCAGATTCCTATTGAATACATACATGAACATCTAATAGGAAGTTGTCACATGAAAATAAATCCCTAGTGCTATTTTTATATTTCTTCACAACATGAGACCACCTTTCTAAACACACCCTTTCATATCTTTCACCAAGACTTTTGTATATTTTGAAAAAATCAAATAAATTACACCATCTAAGTTATTCATCTATTAGATACGTATACATATTCTCTTTCCAAGTCATTAGGTATTTTGAATTCATGCATTTTATATATTCTTCAATACTAGGACCATTGAATTTCCCTGTAAAATAAATCTTCCTTGCGAAAACTCAAAAATAGAACTAGTGTTTTAAATTAAATCACTTACTTTTCATTGGAGCTTCTTTATGGAGTTGGGGTTTGAGGAGGCTAATGTAAAATGATCATAAATTCTATGATACTTCTTGGATTGGATTTTATCACCAAAATTACGAATTGACATGTTTTTTCTGGATCTTCTAGCGCTGGTTTGACTAAAATATGTGCACTCTATCAAAATATATCTAATCTTAAAAAAAAATGGTCATCACCAGAACAAAAACCCTAAGAAATATTGATTTTAAATCAACAATATCTCCACTTCCCGTACTTTGATTTGGATGTTTTTTTTTTTGAAATTGGGTGTTTTTTTAGAGGAAATCAGATATACCAATGTTTTCTTGAAATTATTCCTACAAAGTTTTAGAAATTATCCTAAATGTTACCATCCTCTTTTTCCCCTGAAAGAATCTACAAAAAGTAAAAATTCTCCCACTTTGTGACAAAAAAAGAGCTATGATACTATTTGTAGTGAACCTTGATAAATATAAGAGAGAATAAATCATAAAAAATTATAATTAAACCCTTGAACTTCATAAAATACCAAAACATTCACCATAAATAACACTAGAATATAGAGACGAACCATTAAGGTAGGATAACACCACCAAATACTCCATACGAAAGGAATCACTCCACAAGCCATGTTTGCTACAAAACAATACATCCAATACAATGAGAATCATGTGTATTCATATTTTCTCATGAGCATTCCTAGGGGTTCATGTCAACTACCCATTATTATTTTATTATTTCCTCTTAACTACATAATGGGCCTATTTATCACCCATCAACTACCAAGTGGGCCTTGTCGAGCGAATTAATTAACTTAATGTTGATCATTAAATCATCGATCCAGAGGCATAAGCTTAGATATGCCAACATTATGTGTGCAGGGATTGGGACATGAATGACTATCTAATCTATGAGAAGGAATATTCTCATCTTAATAAAATGAAACTATACTCCTAGTAAATCATAAGAAACACATTCATTGGGTAGCAAAACAAGTAAGTGTTATGCTAGCAGATGCTACAATGTTTCACTCAAGCAAGTCCTGAGTGTTCATGTATGAAATTCTTGGAGAAAATATCATTCCTACCTTCAAGTGACACTGTTCTTGTAATTTCAAAAAGAAAACAGAGCATATAAAATATTTTTTAGAAATTAATCTATTTCACACATTGACTATTGTGAAAGGAACTCACCGAGTTAACAATGTAGAGTTTTATAAGCTTAGGTTATAAATTTTGCACCAATATTTACCCAATGTTCATTACAACAAAATCAACTCAATTTTATTGTTTAAACTCCAATGAGATCTATGTTATCTGCAATCAAAGCAATTTGATGACTAAACTAAGAGGATGAAGGAAAGAAATGGTAAAAATAAGGATCAAGCCACACACATATTTTCACATGAAACTTATATTAACGAACTAAAACACCGTAATACTAAATATGGAATCCCAAATGATACACCCATGAGCTTCAAAGTCAAAAAAGTTATCTCGAATTATGAGTGGAAAGGTAATGCAATTATAAAATATAAAACAAGATTACAATGTAATTATTCATTCATCACTCAATCGATATCAAAACAGAGGTTATGTTCGCATTTATCAGTTTACAAACCAAAAATGAATATGTATGGAGACAAAGTTATATTTTTGGTGTATTCACACTGTGAAATTGAAATGGTTACAAAGATGTGTTGGTGGCACAATTCCAGTTCAAGCAAAGTCTATTGATGATCTAATAAACTGAATGCTATTAGATAAAAAACAACCATGAAATCAATTGCACAAAGTAAACAAGAACGAAACTAAAGGAAAACAGGGGAAATTGAAATAAACACACTTATAATACTACACTAATTGCAAAGACCAACGATGGCCATATTGGTGCCCCCCCCCAATCGACATCCCATTTCTAAAATGACTACATTACTAAATCAAATGGATCCACGAAGTGAGTTTCAAGGCACCAACATTTCTATTAAGCAATCTCGATGATATAAATCGATACAAGAAATACCAGTCTCAAAGTTTTATCTCCAGTGGTCTGTATATCTATCTCCTACTATCTAGATGCCTCCTCCAGAATTTTATTTATACATGAGAGGTGGTAACCAACTCAAAACAACCTTTACAATTTTTTCCAAGTCGTTGCTAACTAGAAAACAAATAATTTTACATTTTTACAAATCTAGCCACATCATGCAATTTGGGAAAATCATTGTTGAAGATCCACCTAAATATCCTAAATCATTCCTAATTTTGAGAATTTTCACAGACGCTACTCAATTGATCATATTCTGAACAAAACCCATGTTTTGTTTTTTCGACATTTATCTTCATCTCTTCATAAATTGTGCCAAAAGTTAGTTGTTTAAAAACTGCTGCTAATTTGGACCATAATAGAAAATATGGGTTTTACACATTTAGAAAACTGTTCGTATATCCCAAACTGTACCTCAGTTTGAAAATCTATTCACATGATACTCAATTTGTATGATCCTGCACAAAACCCATGTCTTGAATCTTCTAGATTCGCCTTCATTGCCTCAGAATTTGTGTAAGAAGTTAGCTTCCTAGAAACTACTGTTAATCTTGGCTGAAACATTGTTTATGAGCTATAGGATCACACGTGTGACTTGGATGCAATATGATCAACACAAAAGCATGTCAAAGGTCTTCGTGGCAAAACCTATGTCTTAGGTTTTCTTCTAGAACTTTGGAAGTATGATGAACAATGATGTGGGTTACTAGACCTCCATGTGAGTTATAGGACCTCAACTTAATCAACCATCATTAGTAAAAAAACAATCCTTTAATCCTTATAATTCATTAAAAATGACGGGAAAACACAGATAACCAATGGAATCACCTTATCAGCCTTTGAATGACCTTTATAACAAAAAGTGATGAAAAGAGTGGTAATTGTGGTGAAATGAGTGGTTTTGATAAGTCAAAAGGGGTTCATTGGCAGTGAAAATGACATCAATTTGGAGGCCTAACATGCCTATTACATGATTATGGCCACATTACATTCATTATCTCCATGAGTTCCTCTCTAGGTATCCCATATTATCCTCCCTAGGTACATTACAACACTACTCTTGAGGAAGATAAAACCCTAGTACCAATTGCACTATTTGTAGCCTACTTATGTGAGTTTATCCAAACCTATTCTTAAACTTGAACAATGCTAAGATCCAAAGAGATGATGTTGCCATCTACTAGTAACTCCATGTCATAGTCATATTCAAAATGACTCCAAAAATCCAACTAGTGAATTTTATTTTTTATTTTTAACATTGTACATTCAATGTATACACTGAAATAAAGTTTTTTAGTCTTTAAACCCTTGATGAACTCTTATAATGTATAGTATTTTCTCAAAGGAACTACCTCAAGCTTTGACGAAGAAATTATATTATATAGTTTCTATGAAATAAACTACATAACAACGGAAAACCACCAAAGTTACTATGAATATAACCATATAGTAGGTCAAATAAGAACAATAAATGCCAACAACTGTTAGGATATTTAGACACTTAGGAGTTAGTTAAGTTCAACTTGGTCTAATATGTCTTTAGGTAAAAGTGTGTTTCTTAGCTTGTTTCTTTAGTATGCATTAATATGAATTTGTAGGTATGTAATCCGATAATCACAATATGTTCTAGACAAAATGATCAGATGACTCATATTCTCCTTGATCTTAACAACTATATTTATTCATGGATTAACAACTGATTGGTCCATGATATCCATTTAAATATCATGGAGGGTCATTTTTTGATGATCGATTGTGAGAAAATCTCTTTTAAAATAAATTTTCTTTTTCATTAATATATTGCCTCAAGTGGCCACATTGGTTGGGGTCATGGACTATTTCCCACTTTGAAGGTTTTAACCATGTAAAAACACTGATGCATTGATATTTGATATGGTTATATGAGTGGTTACTGAAGGTGTTTTTCCTATGCGAGAATACTCTATTTTCTCAAGCATGGTGTCAGAGCTCGTTTGATGACTTGCTCCCATTGTAGATTGAGATTTGAACCTGTGTTGTTGCATTTCTAGTTTCTGCTATTTATGAGTTGAGCGAACTATTCCATTGTGTCTGAAGCACTACTTTTAGTTACCACTTTTGGATGTAATCTATTGTTGTGCTATTATTGCAAGCTCATTTGCATACTCTTTCAACATTAGCAAAGTAGGATATGTCCAACATTGTAATGTTTAAGAGTCTATTGGAGAAGTATATCCATAAAGAATTTTGTAACCTCAAGGTTGTATGTTTGGGAAGTTGGGATGTAAGTTGGAGAATTTGTGCTGTAAGATGGAGATATTAGGATATATGAAGGTGACGTTGGACTATATGAAGGTGAGATGGCGATTTATGCTAGGGATGTAGGCCTATATGTTTGGGATGAAATGTGAACCATGGAGGCAAGCCTCCCTTTCCATTCTTTGAACTCGTACTCAATGTCACCTTTATCATTCCTTCAAATTACTATAGACTCCTTCACACACTTTTCAAATATAGGGAAAAGATAAATAAACATAATAATAAGACCTAACTTCACATTAGGACCAAACCACACACTAGGAAGAACTTATAATCCAATTATTATGCCATTCTTCCCATAATAGAAACAATATTGTCTTGAAGAAATCCATGAAAGCGACATACTCACTACATGCCCTACAAATTAATGTTATATATATATATATATATATATATATTCATATTCTAATTAAGCCATAACTAAAATGACGATGCATTTTATACAAGTATAACTCTACATGAACTTCATGAAGCTACACATCTATGCATGTTAGTATGAGGATATATGGTATTGGTATCGACCTAAAGTGAAGATAATAAGACTTGATAAGATGAAACAAACCCAATGGACCGATAGGGATATTTAAACTTTGATCCATATGACACACCCGATATAGAAAACTACACATGACTATAGAACCCTTGACTTGCACATCGATCACTATTAAAATTATAGTCCAACAAATAAAGATCACACAGATGGGTTATTAATTTATCAAACACACAAATGTAGGCTAGAAAAACTGTCTGTATGACATGCAGTCCTTTCATATATTCATTTATTCAATATCCTTCCTCTTGGACTAAAATATAACACACACATAGGGCGACCTCAATTCTCCATATAAATATTGACTTCCTTGAATTGATATTTGGTATTCATATTTAAGGTTAGAAACATGTAGAGAGATGGATAAATAACATATGTAGCAATAAATGAAGGGTAAGGAATATTGCCAAATCACTTAGCCATGTTATGTAAGTAACTTTAGGTCATCTATTGTATGAATAAGTCAACTACTCCACACCTACTCCATGACTCATTCCAAATTTTCACTCCCACATGAAAACCCCTCCTTTCTCCTAAAAATTAATCTCCACTATGTTCCCAGGGCCTCATTACCCAACTAACGATTAGGTCATCTCTCATATAAAATTGAACTATGTGTGTATGTTCCCGGGGCCTCATTATCCAACTAATATTCCCGAGGCCTCATTATCCAACTAACGATTAGGTCATCTCTCATCTAAAATTGAACTTTCCCCCAAAAAAATCCTTGTAGACATATTGTTAAAAACAAACAAACAATCTATGAATTACAATTCTATTCTATATCTTAAAGCCATGTGAAAAAAATATCAAATGCAACTTAGAGATAAACTAGAATAGTAATATCCCATTAAAGGATAAGGTTGTAAACCAAAGTCTAAAGACAAAATTGAATGCATTTTGCCCCCACAATATGTTGAGCGAATAAAAAAACATGATGTGTTCATGAAGATTATGGCTTTAACATTGTGATATTGGTTCAAGAATTTCTTCAAACTATGTTGAGCGAATAAAAAACAATGATGTGTTCATGAAAATTATGGCTTAAACATTGTGATATTGGTTCAAGAAATTCGTCAAACAATTGGAGTGTACCTTGGTTGTGAAGCCCTAGCTCACTATTCCATGCAAAATTTTTGAATGTAGAGTTTGTGCAACCTGGTATATTTTTTCTTAAAATTTAACTCATCATTACTTTGTTGTTTTTCATTGTTCATCCCTTCTCACTTTTCTTTTTCTAAATATAATAATTTAGACACTAATAAATGCCTACACAACTCACCTTCATTATTGCACATATGGTCAAAATGATTTGTGGCTTGAAAGTGATCCCCAAAATTGTCAACCCAGCTCTTAGAGGGTGTAGTTTGTGGCATCTACCTCCTCGTGTGTACTCTTTCTCTTTGAAATAAGCCAAACGTGTAGTTAGATTCAAATTTTTTTGGGTCCCATCTCATCTTATTCGTTATGGCGCAAAATTTCCACCATTCACTCATGAGAAAGAGTAGAAAAATAAAATTGGTTTTATATATGTACTATGATGTATGCATTGTTAGTGGAATTATTTGGTGTGTTATATATATATTAATTAATTAATTCAATTAATTAGGGTATTGGTTATGTCTATTTCAAAAGTCATTAACAGAGTATTAACCTGACATTTGGCATGAATGGAAAGGTATATAAATTTGCATGGAAGCTTTCTTGGGTATAATGGAGGTCATCTTCTCATGGGTCAAAATGTATGCTCTCGGTCAAAAGGTACTAGGAATCATAAAGTGCCATATTAGCATTCATTAAGAATAATCTTAATTTAATTTATCAAATATGTGTTAAATCTTTCTTAATAATAAAAGAAAACATATTAGGTGTACATACAATAATATTAGTTGAAAATGGAATGTACAATTTAACCATTGCACCCTAGTACTTAAATTTGGATTAATATAATTTGAGAAACAATATATGTTTTTTTTCACGGTAGACATTACACTAAATGAAATGCACATGCTATTGGGTATAGTGTCGTGAAATATGGTTGACACATGCATGCATACCGCAAAAATGAATTCATTTTTTTTAATTAATATGATAAAACATGTTAAAATGATTATACTATTAGAATTAAATTATATATTAGTAATAAATATTACTAATTTTTATTAACATATTTATAGAAGTTTATCCATAATTTATATTAATAGTTTATGTTAGTAATTTATAACAATGTCATTTAATATACATCAAAATTGTTCAAATTTACTTTTATATATAGCTTATAATAAATGTCATGATTAATATTTATGATTACATAATTACAAATTTCTCAACTTATACTAGTGTTCATAAGGTTTAGGTTTCCTCCCCTGACCATGTCTAAGATAACTATACTTGATTCATTCCACCACATAATCTTAAAAAGAGAATTATTGGCCTAAGAGAAGGATATCAACTCGATTTTATCAATTGAGGGGAGCTAAAAACATCTCAAAAGCATGGTCTTAATAATATTTTTAGGAAAACAAAACATGCATGTTTTAAGCTACTAAAATTGTAAAAACATCACAAAAGCATTGTCTTAATAATATTTTTAGGAAAACAAAACATGCATGTTTTAAGCTACTAAAATTGTGAAAACATTTTGTTCAAATGTTATTATTTTATGTAGAAGAAAACCCACTAACCTCTTCTTCTTCTTCTTTTAATTCAATGAAATGCACATCTTGACAAAACCTGTCCCCTCATTTTAAGGATGATACCTAGGGTAAATTGGTTGATTGTAGTTTGGCAATCTAACCTAGTAGGGACATTGAGTGAGGCCTACATATTCATAGAGGTAACCATCCCAAGGACTTGACCTCGGGAATTCTTGCTTGTAGTTCATAGCATTCAACCATTCGAGCTAACACACCGGGCTAGAAAACCCACTAAGCTACATAGCCCACTATCCTACTTGATCCATTGAGCCAACTAATCTTCCTAACGTACCCCACTGAGCCATGTAACTTACATTACTCAACAACCTACCCAACCTAACCCATTAACCTACATAACCTACTAAGCCACCTAACCTATAACCCGACACATACACTTAATCTACTAACCTAACCCCACCAAACCTACTTAACCCATACATTAGAATTAGCCTTTCTACCCCACTAACTTACTACACTAGCTACCAAAAGCTAACTAATCCCAAAAGAATCCAGAGAAGACTAAGGATAACTCAGAATTCACAGAAGCACCTCAGGAAGCTCAGAATGGCCTCAACAAACAGAGAAAGGGAAAAAATTCAAAGTCCTCAAAACTCAATGAAATCGAAATCATCACGAAGAGCACATCAAAATCATTCCAACGACGTAAATGACTCGTCAAACGGAGTTACGGATCAAAAGATATTCACGATCAAAGTTTTGGTCAACCTAGCCCAGTCAGTAGGGATGAGTCAACATCTGTACTACTGACGTCAGTGTTAGTACGTATGACGTCAACATCTGTACTACTGACATCAGTGTTAGTACGTATGACGTCAACATCTGTACAGGGTACGTGGCACACAAAGAGGGTGACACGTGTCATGTTGATGTCATCATGATGATGTGGCAACACCAAAGGTTGCGATGTGTCACTCGATTTTGGAATTTTCCGGTCAGTCCATGGACCAATGGGAAAGTGCCATGTGACATTCCATACAACCACATGTAATACCATACATCCATGCAACAGATGATGTGGCAAGCTGAGGATGTGGCATACACATGGCAGGGTGACATCAGGGCCACATGGGTATTTGAATGTGTATCAGGAAACCAATAGGGAGGTGCCATGTGGACCAATAAGGAGGTGCCATGTGGCACCCACAATTTTCCCAATGAGGGCTGGGTTCAAATAAACCAAAATAAAAAAAAGGTCCAGCCACCGGACCGGCCGGTGCCGGATCCGACGACCAAAATCAAAGCAACAGACATATATGTATAGGGTGGAGTTGGCGGTGGGTACCGACTGGCCGGTGCCTTTTCCGGCAGACCCTTGCCAAAATAAACGATCAAACAACTTCACACCAAAAAGGGGTCGGGTGGATTTGAACCCCGAACCTCCGGGAACCAACGCCCTAATTAACCCTCCGCCAACCGTTTGGCCCAAATGGTCACATCGTTCAATCCGTCGAGTTTTTTAATTGAAATTTCCCAATTCACGGGGGCAAAGGTGCCCGCACTAGTCTATACTGGGAACATATTTCAATGCAGGAGTATTGTCATTAATGCAGGTTGCAGGCACAAAAATCGAGACGAGATTTCTCTTGGGCCTGGGAGTGCTAAAGTCAAATCGAGGCGTGGAGATAGTTGTTTTTGGGTAATTCGACGCCACGAATTCAATGGTGCTTTCTATTTTATTATCTGAGGAAAGTTTCTGTATCTTAACTCCAAAATGAGGTATACTTATGTATTTTGCCAAATTCTTTTTGTTGAACTAATAAAAAGGCCTACCCATTTGAGAGCAGGGCCCAGAGACGTAGTCCACCAGGGACAAACTCTGTTATCAAGTTTTTTGTGTTCATATATGATGCATATGTCTCTTCATTATTGAGTTATTACTTCTTTATGGTGTACTTCATTTTTATGCTTATTTAATGCAATTCTTTAATAAGTCACATCGATGAAAAGATCCCATATCATGTTGGTATCAGAGTAGTCATCTTTGACTTGAATTGTTGAGTGTGAATTCTTACTAGGGACAAGCATAAGAAGGGTGAAGGAACACTTAATACTTTCAACCCAGAAGTTGGTCGTGCATCCCGAAGGAATAAAATGGCCGAAGAGGACAAGCATGAGGAACACGATAAAAACTTCCATATGGTCTTTTATTGCATGTCAGAAATGGTCGAGCGAATGTATGGAGACTATGAGAATAGGATGAAGAAGAAACAGAAGAAAAAGGAAGCACACAAAGATGATAATTCTTGAGTGAATCAAGAGGCTAGAGGAGACCCTCCTAAGCCTCCATCTTCACCATCGAGTTCTATCTCTTCTTCCTCTGATCATTCTCATTGTTCTCATCATTCTAGCCATAAAGATTCTTTTAAGAAACCATTATTAAAGATTGATGTAAAATTTTCTTTACCTATGTTTAATGGAGATGTTAATCCTGAAAAGATACATAATTGGATCCGACATGTTGAAGTATATTGTTGTGTTCAACAGATTGATGAAGAGCAAGTTAAAGTGAAATTGGCCTCTCTTCGGTTGGAAGGCATTGCGCTTGTATGGTGGGAGAACAAACTTCAAGACATAAGTAAGTGTGGTAATTTTCTTTCCTTGTGGTTGGAATTTTATTTATTTATTTATTTTTATTTTTATTTTTAATGTCTGGAGGAATCGACAACTAGTTGGGCACGTGCTCACGTTACACGTGGCCGTGTTATCCAACTGCTACCACTATAACCTCCAGGTGTGCCCACGAGGCCCCATACGCAACACACATTGTAAGTCGGGGGGAGTTGAACTCGAAATCTCATGGAACTTCATTTTCACGACACTTGCCAATTGAGCTGCCCCCCCGGGGGCCTCGTGGTTGGAATTTAAATCAGCAATAAGGAATCAATTTTATCCATTGGGTTATTTACATAAAGAAATGATGGAATGGAAAACTTTAAGATAAAGTAAAAGTCAAATTGTACAAAGCTTCACGGAAGAAGTTAGGAAGAAAGCTCTTACATTGAACATTCCTTTAGATTCTTATGAAATGTTAATGAATTATATTGACACACTTCACAATTATATTCGTCATACTTTACTATTGTTTATCCCCACCAGTCTTGACGAAGTTTGTGTGCAAGCCAATCACCTTGAGAATAGGGGAAAGCATGTTCAAGAAGATCCCACAAAGAAACGTTCCAATTTCCCACATAAGCAGTTTAAATTTTTTAAAAGGAAGGACATAAAGACTGACACTGTAAAGAGGGAAGAAGGAAAGCCATCTTGCACTCATTGCAATAAGAATGGTCATGATGATGAATATTGTTAGAGATTACATACAAAGAAAAGACCGAAACAATTTGGTGGAAAGGGGAAGAAAAAGACCATTTCTACAGTGCAACAAGATCTTGGTTCTGATTTGAGAGACGAAGAAAATATCATAGCAGTTGGAGTACAAGGTAAAGATTCCCTGCATGCTTGTTCAAATTACAATAATGAATCTCATGATGATGAAAGAAAGAGGAATGCATTATTTCACATAAGGGTTGAATCTAAGCACACTAAGATAGATACATTATTTGATCCGGTTTCCCAAGTAAACTTGATATCTGAAGCACTTGTCAAAAATATGGGTCTTGAAACTAAACCACATCCAAAGCCTTATCCTCTTGGTTGGGTATGTGATAAAGAAAAAATTAATGTCACCAAGCAGTGTAGGGTCAGATTTTCTATTGCTTCAAAGTTGATTGATGAAGTGGATTTGGATGTTGTATCACTTGATATATGTGGCATAGTGCTAGGGAGTCCTTAGCTTTATGATAGGAAAGTAGTCTTCTTTTGTCATGAGAACAAATGTCACCTTACTAAAGGGGGAGTGGAATATATTATTAGATCCCACAACATGAGGGTAAACACCACACTTGTTAGTGCAGGGAAAATGAAGAGACTCATAAACACTAATAATATATATGTACTCATGGTCGTAAGGGAAAAGTATATTGGAACATCCGACGTTTTCCAAGGATGCGATCCTTCTCATAAGAAATAATTAATTGATATTGTTTCTAATTATGATGATATTTTTCAGGAACCAGATGGATTACCTCCTAAGAGGGAAATCCAACATGAAATACATCTTCAACAAGATTCTCCTCTTCCTAATGTGGGCATGTACATGATGTCAGTTGTAGAGATGACATAGATAAATAAGCAGGTACAAGGCTTATTGGATCAAGGGGTCTTCAGTACCAGGTCATCTCCTTGTGGTTCTCTGATCATGATGGTGCCAAAGAAGGATGGCACATGGAAAATGTGTTTCGATTATTGAGCCTTAAAAAAAATCTCGGTGAAAAATCAATACCCTCTCCCTCATATAGATGATTTAATTGATCAATTAATGAATGTTGTTTATTTCACTATTGGATTTGTGTAGTGGATACCATCAGATCAGGGTTGTAGAATAAGATGCATGGAAAACTGCCTTTAAAACCAAACAAGGATTGTTTGAGTGGTTAGTTATGTTGTTTGGGCTTTGTAATGCTCCAACAACCTTCATGCATGTGATGAATGATGTATTCAGGCCATTTCTAGATGATTTTGTAATTGTATATTTAGACGACATTCTTATATTTAGTGGGACTTGGGATGAACATGTAAGGCATGTAAAGAAAGTATTAGATACATTGCAAATGGAAAAGTTGTATGTAAAATTGTCCAAATGTGAATTTGGCAAGACTGCACTTGTGTACTTGATCCAGATTATTTTGAGAATGACATGAAGGAAGAAATATAACCAAGATATAACAATGAAATAAAAAAAAATATAGAAGAGAACACAAAATACAGTGAAACTCAACTTCTATTACTGAATAAGATAGAAAAACACTGTAGAACACAAATTGGAAAAATGGGGTAGCTTATCTCTAAAAAGGCTACGCTTCATTCACATGAAGCTTTACATCACACTCCATTGCATGATAAAACGGCCTCCTTCACCTCAATTATATATGAGAGAGTGAGAGGAGAATAATTCCCATGATGCATGTGGGATAAATTGGACTAAGTTTATAAAATGCCATAGGCATGTAAAACACTAAGACTTCCCAGGCGATCACCCATCCCAGTACACTCTAGCCTGAGCGCACTTAATTGCGGAGTTCTAATGAGATCCAGTGCATTAACATTATGTTGTAGGCATGTACATAAGACCACTAGGAAATCATTACATGATTTTTGTAATTAACAAATGAATATGACATTACATTCCATTCCCATCAAAAGGGTGAATATCATGGTTTATCAAAACCACAGGCTCAAAATGGTGATTCAGTGGAAAAGGTGGATGGCCACCGAGATCCATCTGGATCATTCCTGCCCCCTTAGGCCATTGGTAAAGTTCCCATGGGAGATGGGGAGACTTCTGCTAAATCTGAAGCTTGGTGTGCTTCTTTCCTTGTTGAAGAAGTTGTCATGTTTAGCTTGTTGAAGGCTATCATGAACTTTTTGCTGGAGGGGTTGGATCTGTTCAACCAATATAGATGCATGATCTACCTGAGTGTGGGAGGAATATGTCGATGAATATGCATCATGAAGAGTATGAAGGGTTCTGTTATAACCTTGCTTGATTGGGGAGTGTGGAGGCACCCCCATAGGTGCAACAAGAACATCTTGGGACTCTTCTACAATCTTGTCAATATGACTCTACTGGATAGAAAGGTGTTGGACTGAGGCTGCAATGGTTGCAGTGTCCTTTTGTTCACCTTCTTATCGGATGGTGAAGAGGTTAAAATTTACAATATGAGAGATTACTTTGTGGCATTGTTTTGGTGGGACAATAGTTGGAACTACCTCTGGTATCTTGTATAGCTAACCCCCAAGAGAAATAATCACATTACGGGTCAAGACTCATAAATAGCATGATGCCTCTACATATATGGTTGGCCTAATATAAAATCACAAACTTTCAATGGGGAAACATCACACAATACCTCATCCTTGAAGGGCTCGATGCTATAGGACATGCGACAATGCTGGTTGACATGAATATCTTGACCTTGGTCAAGCCACCCGATGTTGTATGGTTGCGGGTGTGGTGTTGTTGGAAAATCCAATTTCTTGACAACCTCTACTGAGATGATGTTTTTTGGCTTCCTCTATCAACAATAAAAAGAAGTGGGGTCCCTTTCACCCACATCTGTGAATGGAAGAGTCACTCCCCCTCCTAAGGATCCTCTTCTAGTTGGATTGTTGCAGTTGTGATAGTAGCATTGGGTTCTGCATCAACGATCTGTCTCCTTTTATTATTTTATGAATCAGGGTCCAAGTCGGGGTTTGACTCTTTTCTTTGAGCTCAACCACAATGACTGTATTGAGTGACATTCATTAGTGTTGTGCCAAGGGATATTATGGAACTCACACCACTTTCCAATGTCTTTCTTAGACTTCCCGTTACCCTTCTTTTCCTTCATATGGGACTGGATCTCTTGAGGTTGGCCTTCCTTTATTTGTCCATGCTTCTCCCACTTACTCTGTTGCTTGAATTTATGATCAATTTTGACTACATATTGATAAGCAACTCCCAGTGAGGAGATGTCCAAGAAATCCATCTTTGTTTGGATGTATCTGTGTAGACCACTGCATTACTTCAAAACCAGGTGCTGCTCAGAGTCTTTGATACCCAACTTTGAGAGAAAGGTATGAAATATGTTGGTGTACTCCGACACTATCTGGTCTCTTTTCTGATGCAGAGTTGTCCATCTCATGTATTGGTCATCATATTTTATGACATGGTAGAACTCCTCCTTTAGGGAATCTACAAAGGCCACCCAAGTGGGTTCTCTCCAAAATAGTGTAGATTCATCCATGGTGTACCTCTCCTAGTAACCTTCCCACCAAGATTTGACACGGGGAAGGGATTTAAGGAGCACGAAGGTGATACTTTCACTGTTGATTTTTTTTTGGACAGAGTAATAACCTTTTAGCAGTTTCAATCATTTTTCTAGAGCATTTGCATCTATCTGGACTTCAAATAAGGGGATATAAAAATTTACTTGTACCTTGAAGGGTGTCACACTTGAGAAATGGTTTCTTGTTGAAGATGCCTTGGCTGCCACCATCAGTAGTCTTCAAAGGATCTGAGCGAAGTTGTCCATCATCTCATTCCTTTTTCGCATGAGGGATTCCTCGAGCAACGTCTTGAAAGGATCTCCTGATCTATCATCTCTATTTTCTTCCACCATGGGAGGTCACTTGGGATAATGAGAGTGGTTGTCCTTAAGTGAAACTAGATCGAGACCCAAATCTCTATACCATGACCTTGTCGAGGACCTGCTCTGAGAAATGACAAGGAGAAAACTTCTCTAATACCACTGATCCATTTTATTTTGAGAACGTCATGAAGGAAGAAATATAACCGAGCTATAACAATGAAATACACAAAAATGTAGAAGATAACACAGAAATACAGTGAAATCCAACTTCTATTACTGAATAAGATAGAAAAAAATTGTAGAACACAAACTGGAAAAATGGGGTAGCTTATCTCTAAAAAGAAAGAGATGTTGGCTACGCTTCATTCACAAGAATATTTACATCACACTCCATTGCATTCTTACAGGGCCTCCTTCACCTCAATTATATATGAGAGAGTGAGAGGAGAATAATTCCCATGATGCATGTGGGATAAATTGGTCTAAGTTTATAAAATTCCATAGGCATGTAAAACACTAAGACTTCTTGGGTGGTCACCCATCCCAGTACTACTCTAGCTAGAGCACGCTTAATTGTGGAGTTCTAATGAGATCCGGTGCATTAACACTATGTTGTAGGCATGTACGTAAGACCACAAGGAAATCATTACATGATGTCTGTAATTAACAAATGAAGATGACATTACATTCCATTCCCCATCAAAAGTATGAATATCATGGTTTATCAAAACCATAGGATCAAAATGGTGATTCAGTGGAAAAGGTGGATGACCATTGAGATCCATCTGGATCAGTACTTAGGTCATATTGTAGGAGGAGGACAATTGAAAATTGATCCTTCCAATATTGATGTAATTGTAAATTGGCCCAAGCCCAAAAGTGTAACCGAAGTATGAAGCTTCTTAGGTGCAGTCTAGTACTGCAGGAGGTTCATTTCAAAATTATGATTTATTGCAGCTCTTTTTCATGCCTTAACTAATGTGAAGAACACTTTTCAGTGGGGAGGAAAGCAACAAAAATCCTTCAACACTTTGAAGGAAAATATCAGTACCGCACCAGTATTAGCACTGCTGAATCTTCAACAGCCTTTCAAGATCAAGATAGATGCCAACGGATACACCATGGGTGCAGTATTGTTGCAATATCATAAGCCTATCTGTTACCACTATGAAACTTTTAACCAAGTTGTTGTTAACTATCCTACATATGATAAAGAGTTGTATGCATTAGTTCAAAGTGTAAATAAATGGAAGAACTACTTGTTAGGGAAGGAAACAATCATACATACATATCACCAACCCTTACAGTATCTCTAAGCACAAACCAAGCTGCAACAATCTCGACATTACAAATGGATGGGTATTCTTCAACATTTTCATTTCGTAATCAAATACAAAAGGGTAAAAGTAACAAGGTAGTTGATATGCTTTCTAGACCTCCTATTCCTTCTTCTATTATTTGAAGAATGCTTCTTTATCTCATGATAGCTATGTGGAACAATATGTTGTTGATGAAGACTTTAAAGAACTATTTGAGAAGCTAACCCATGGTGCAAAGGTAGAGAACTATTTTCTACAGGGAAAAATACTCTACCATCTTGGAAATTTATGTATTCCTACAAGTGAACGAGTCCATGTAATACAATAAGCTCAAACTTCTCTTGTGTCTGGGCATTTTGGGGTAGGAAAAAATATGGCTCATTTGCAAAGGTTTTGTTACTGGCCTCAGATGAAAGAAATTGTAACTAAATATGTAAAGGGGTGTGTGATGTGTTCTACTTGTAATCCCACTAATATAAAATTGGGGCTATACTCACCACTTCATGTTCCATCCCATCCATGGAAGAGTATCTCCATGGATTTTGTAGGGGGTTTACCAATGTCGAAAAGGGGTCATGACTATTTGTATGTTGTAGTGGATAGGTTCAGTAAGATGTGTATCTTGATGCCATGTAAAAAGTATATCATTGATGAGTAGTCTGTTAATATCTTCTTTCAGTCTATTTGGGTTCACTTTGGGTTACCCACATCCATTATCTCAGATCAAGATACTCGATTCCTTGGAGATTTTTGGACAAACTTGTAGAGAATGATGGACACCAAGTTGAAGAGGAGCACTACGTTTCATCCACAAAACGATGGATAGATAGAGGTTGTTAACCGAACAATGGTAATTTTTCTTCGAGGCTACTGCAGCAAGCATCCCAAGTTATGGGATGAACAGATACCCTGTGTACAACATGCTTATAATCAAACCTTATATTCTTCCACTCAATGTTCTCCATTCGAGACAGGTTTTGGGTATTTACCTAAGGTCCCTTTGGACTTGATGTATGGGAGAGATGTCGATTTAAATGAAGAAAGAAAAGAATACATGGCCTGCAATTTCATTCAAAGGATCCATCAAGTATGCCAAGCGGTCAGGGAACAATTGGAGAAAAGTCAAGCACAATATAAATCTTGACATGACAAACACAATGTTGATCATCAGTTCTAGGTTGGAGACTAGGTATGACTTCACATCAACAAGGAAATATTGAAGGGTGAAGGAAAGAAACTCAAGCCCATCCGATATGGACCCTTCGCCATTTTGGAGAAAAACGATACCAATTCTTTTCATTTAGATCTTCCACCATATATGCATATTTACTCCATTGTAAATGTGGAAAACTTGAAACTTTTTGAGCCTCCCATGAGCATGGATAAGGATGAGGAAGTTTCAATACCTTCAGTTGATGCGCTTACTCCTGAGTACTTGGATGAGTTGAAGGAAGATATAAGCTTGGACAGAAGGACAAAGAATTCATGTTGATTGTATTCAAGTGGGATTAAAGGGCACACATCCAAGCAAGGAAAAGTGGATTGAGAAAGACAAGGTGAGGGAAATATTCCCTCACTTAAAGTCCTCAAAACTCAGTGAAATTGACATCATCGCGAAGAGCATGTCGCAATATTTCCAACAACGTAAACAACTTGTCAAACAGAGTTACGGATCAAAAGATATTCGCGTTCAAAGTTTTGGTCAACCTAGCCCAATCATCAGGGATGGGTCAACATCCATACTACTGACGTCATCATTAGTATGGATGACTTTAGCATCCATATAGAGTACATGGCACATGAAGAGGGTGACGCGTGTCATGATGACATCATCATCATCATGTGCAAACACCAGAGGCTACCACGTGTCACTCAATTTTGGACTTTTTCGATCAGTCTGTGGACCAATGGGAAAGTGCCACATGGTAGTCCATACATCCACGTGGTAGACCATATAGCCACCCAAAAGGTGATGTGGAAATATCAGGACGTGGAAGACATGTGGCAGGGTGACGTCAATGCCACATGGGTAGCTAACTATGTATCGAGAAACCAATAGGGAGGTGCCACATGGACTAATAAGGAGGCACCATGTGGCACCCACAATTTTCCCAATGAGGGCTGGGTCCGAATAAACCAAAAAAAAAAAAAAGGTCTGGCCACTAGACCGACAGGCGCCAGATCTGGCAACCAGAATCAACACAATGAACATATATGTATAGGGTGGAGCCGACAGTGGGTACCGACTAGAAGGCACCTTTTTCAATAGCCAGTTTAGCAGACCCACGCCAAACTAAATGATCAAACAACTTCACACCAAAAATGGGTAGGGGGGATTCGAACACCGAACCTCCTAGAACCAATGCCCTAATTAACCCTCCAATCGTTTGGCCCAAACAGTCACATCGTTCAATCCGTCGAGCTTTTTATTTAAAAAATGAAATTTCACAATGCACATGGGGAAAGGCATGCACACCAGTCTATATTGGGCACAAATTTCAATGCATGAGTACTGTCATTAATGAAGGTTGTATGCATGGAAACTGAGACAATATTTCTCTTGGGCCTGAGAGTGCCATAGTCAGATCGAGGTGTGGAGACAATCATTTTTGGGTAATTTGACACCACAAATTCAATGGTTTTGTCTATTTTCCTATATGAGCAAAGATTCTGCAGCTTAACTCTAGAATGAGGTATACTTATGTATTTTTCCAAATTAATTTTGCAGAGTTAATAAAAAGGCCTACCCATCTGAGAGCAGGACCCGAAGACATAGTCCACCAAGGACGAACTCCGTTATCAAGTTTTTTGTTTTCAAATCTGATGCATATGTCTCTTCATTATTGATTTATTCCTTCTTTATGGTGCACTTCATTTTTATGCTCATTTAATACAATTATTTAATAAGTCACATCGATGAAAAGATCCCAGATCACTAACCCACCTAATCTACCAATCCCCATTTAACCTACATAATCTACCCACAAGCACACCTAACCTATGCCATTGAATTAGATTGCTTACTTGACCTACCCCATTAACTCAACTAATATTTCTAACCTATACAAAGTACCAATCTACCTAACCCCCCTAACCCCTAACAGACCACACTAACCCACCTAAACCTACTAACTTACTAATGCACACATACCTACCCACCGACCTACCTAACACTTGTAACACACATAAAATTTTTAACCTAACTTATCTCCAATGCTATTTGGACACTCAAGTGACTTGTTCTAGATGCTAAAGAGACTATGTTTGGATGTTAATTGGAAGATAAAGATGCTAACTTTATGCTACTTTGAAGAAAATGAGATGTTGGAATTTACTTAAAATGTTACTATGACATTGTAAGGACTCAATGGGGATGCTAGAAGAGACCATCGAATGTGAATGAGACATTATAAGGATGCCTTAAGGATATTGTTGAAACACTATAAGGAATTTGTTAAGATGCAATATGTGTGCAATTAATACACAACAGCGAATACAAGGACACAAAAATAAATGCAAGATGACGTAAGACATGACACCTAGGTGAGACTCAAAGAAGACCTTGTGCATCCATTTTTTCATTTTCAATACAGAAGGACACAAAATGACCATATTGTAATAGTAATTTAGAACATTATTGAATTTTCTACCAAATAGGTAATATTAATATGCATCTATAATTTTGTAAATAAAATTATTATTTTTCCATTTATCACTATGATGTCTATTATATTGTTTGAGGTGGACATTCTTTTGTAGGGATAGTTATAATAGAAGAAGGAAAAATGTTTTATGATTTCAATCTTTTTCGGTTTCCTATCACCAAAATTCGGTTAGACAATCTTTGTTAAGGTAGTTCTTTCAGATTCATTGCATCGGTTTTTTATTTGACGTTTCAGACCAAACAAATGTGGTCCATCATCAGGAAGAGTTTTAAGATATGAGGGAAATATGAAAAATAATCAGGTGTATAAATATGAAAAGTTTTTTAGTAAAGAGCCGACTTATTAAAAATATATAAGACCTAAAAATATTACTAATTAATTTCTAGAATATGTCCTTGTGGTTAGTGTTGGGATCCAATTTGACTAATCTTCCAACCATCATCTCTGTTTAGATTGTTAGTTTTTTTTTCAATTTTGATGGCTTCCCTAAATTTCCTATTGTGATAATGATCTACCTTGGCAATAATTTTGGCTTCTTCAATACAAATATGATGTTTTGATTTGTCCGAATGTTCTGCCAAAGCCGAGGGATGAGTGAAATTGTTCTTGATATCAATGACATGTTCTTGAATTCTAATTCTAAAGGACCAACATGTTTCTCCTATGTATTGTTTACCACACGAGCACATGATCAGATATACACCCTTCTGTTCAATGGGATCAACAGGGTCTTTGACTGACCTAAGGGAATTCCTAATAGTGTTTATGTGTTTGAAAGCTGCCCCAATATTTTTCTTCTTCAAAATCCTAGCAAGCTTATCTATTTTCCCTTGTATGTATGGTAAGAAAACTTTAGACACATGATTATTTGTTTGTGCCTTATTTCTAGGTATTTTATAGGAATTATGAAAGGCTCTAAACACATGATGTTTTTTATAGCCATTATCCTTGAAAACCTTGAGGAGGTTCTTTTTCTCTTCATCAAGGTGTTCATCATCAGAGATTCTGAAGACCCTAGTAGCTAGGGTGTTGAGAACCCCTAATTTTTGGGCAGGGTGATGATGGGATTTGACATGAATGTATTATTCGGTGTGAGTTTTCTTCCTATAAACTTGGTGGGCTAAGGATCCATCGAGTCTTTTTGTGACCTTGGCATCTAGAAAAGGAAGACTTCCTTTATCTTCAACCTCCATAGTGAATTTGATGTGACTGGATTGTTTATTGAGGTGATTCACAAATTCGTTTAATTTGTCATAACCATGGGGCCAAATAACAAAAGTATCATCGACAAACCTATTCCAGTATTTGGGTTGAAAGGGTGATGAAATAAGGGATTTTCTTTCCAAATCCTCCATGAATAAATTATCTATGATAGGAGAGAGGGGGGATCCCATAGAAACTCCACATGTTTGTTCATATATGTCCCAATGGAAACTAAAGAATGTGTATTTCAAAAAAAATTCAACTAACTCGACAGTACCTTGGTTAGTGACTCTTTTGAAGAAGAAAAAATAAATGAATTTACGAATCACCTTAATAAACAATCCAATCACATCAAATTCACTATGGAGGTTGAAGATAAAGGCAATCTTCCTTTTCTAGATGTCAAGGTCACAAAAAGACTCGATGGATCCTTAGCCCACCAAGTTTATAGGAAGAAAACTCACACCAAACAATACCTTCATGCCGAATCCCATCATCACCTTGCCCAAAAATTAGGGGTTCTCAACACCCTAGCTACTAGGGCCTTTAGAATATTTGATGATGAACACCTTGATGAAGAGAAAAACCACCTCCTCAAGGTTTTCAAGGATAATGGATATAAAAAACATCAGGTGTTTAGAGCCTTTCAAAATGCCTCTAAAAGACCTAGAAATAAGGTACAAACAAATAATGATGTGTCCAAAGTTTTCTCACCATACATACAAGGGACAACATATAAGCTTGCTAGGATTTTGAAGAAGAAAAATACTAGGGCAACTTTCAAACCCATAAACACTATTAGGAATTCCCTTAGGTCGGTCAAAGACCTTGTTGATCCCATTGAACATAAGGGTGTCTATCATGTGCTCATGTGGTAAACAATTCATAGGAGAAACATGTTGGTCCTTTAGAATTAGAATTCAAGAATGTGTCGCTGAGATCAAGCACAATCACACTTGTCCCTCGGCTTTGGAAAAACATTCGGACAAAACAAAACGTCATATTTGTATTGAATAGGCCAAAATTATTGCCAAGGTAGATCATTATCACAATAGGAAATTTAGGGAAGCCATCGAAATTCAAAAACAACCTAACAGTCTAGACAGAGATAATGGCTGGAAGATTAGTCAAAATTGGATCCCAACACTAACCACAAGGACAAATTCTAGAAATTAATTAGTAATAATTGATTAGTAATATTTTTAGGTCTTATATATTTTTAATAAGTCAACTCTTTACTAAAAAACTTTTCATATTTATACACCTGATGATTTTTTAGATTTCCCTCATATATTAAAACTCTTCCTGATGATGGACCACATTGTTTTGGTCTGAAGCATTGAATAAAAACTTATGCGATGAATCCAAAAGAACTACCTTATCATAACACTAGTCGCAAAAATCTTTGAACTGGAAAATCTTTGTTAAATTGTGCACTTTTAAATTGATGAAATTGTAGAAAAAATGAATTCAACACCTTTGAATACTCCTATTTTCAATTTCACCAAAAACATTCCTATCATGTTTCGTATCAAATCTTACACCAAAAACATTCATTTCCTCTAATATTATTTTATAAAAAAAAAATAAAAATATTTTTTTTCGGGAGTATTTAGACTTCTACTTTTATTTTATATGTTCTCTCACTCTTGCTTTCTCTTTTTCAAATTACAAATTTCCTGATAACTTAATAAAGAATCACCTTACTCATTAAATTATAAATATTTTTAAAAAATAATTTTAATGTAAATATATCAATAATATAATTTTTTTTTAATTTATTCTAAAATTTTAACTTTAACTCTAATAATGTAATAAATTATTATAAAATTTCCATATTTTTTGTATGAATTATCACATGAATTTTAACCATCTTTACATCGATATCAATGTCTATCAAAATCATGTAAATAATTTTAAATTAAAATTTATATTAACCATCTTAAATTTAAAATTATGACATGAATTTTAACTATCTTTAAATTTTGACAATAATTTTAATTTAAAATTATAGTATTTATTTATTTTTTTAAATAAAAATAATTATATTACCTTGCGAAAGAAAAAAACTTACGTGTCCAGATATACATAAGAGCTAGCTAGCTATTCTTCCGCTAAGGTGGAAACCAAAATGCAAGGCTTGACATCTGTCCATAGTTACATGACTTAGAAAAAAGATGACAACTGTCAAAATACAACCAGGGGACTTGCCACCTGTTCTTCCACTCTCGTGGAAACCATAATAGGCAGTGCACTGGGTTCCTCGACCAGAACCAAAGACAATCGAATCTGAGCCAAAGGCTAAACCAAAGACTGAACCAAAGACAAACCTAGGCAAAACTGCAAAAAAACTTGCCATTAACTCGAAGAAAAAAAAAAAACCTGAAAGAAGCTATGCATGTGACAAACTAGGGCCATCGTGACGGAGTCTGAAGATGAAGGGATGAAAACATGTCAGGCGATATATATTCTTAGGATAACTTGATAGGGATGCATAGAGGGCATCTAGGCGCTTGCCGAAGAGACTCTAGTGGTGGTTTTGCTTGGCCAGGTCCCTCCTCATTTCAAATATCAAAACCAGGTGGTTGTCCATGATCCAGTGGGATTCAAGAGCTGAGTGGTAGTCAACTTGAGCCGGGCTCTCCTCCAAGGTGGAAGCAATGGAATTGAAGGCAATAGTTGAGTCTGTGACAAGGTATTCCTCCATGGAGGTAGCTGAATTGCGCCCTGAGTGGCCCTCTAGAGGTAAGGCCTCTTCTTCTACTATGAAACCTTTAACGACTGAATCATGTTGTGGGTCGGTGGTGCAGGTAGCAGGATTTCCCTCTAGGAATTTCGAGGGAAGGAGAGGAAAGAATTCTTCCTAGTTGGGCAGGAATTCTTCCTCCACCGGGAAACCACCTTGGAGATTCTCGGTGCTGGGAGGACGAGTCTGCAACTAAACCTGCTCATACCAATTGAACCGCGAGAGACCTAAGGGGACCTCAACCAAAACAAAAGAATGAGAGGTAAGTCCCTGGTTGTGGTGAGTCCAGAGATCTGAAGGGGCCTGCATAGGCCAATACTACCTCGAGGAGATGGCATGGTCTTCGTCTAGCAAATGCGCTCGAGAGGCAGTCCCCGGGCGGTTGTGCCATCCAAATCTACTGTAATAGGCCGACCCTCAACGAGGCTTGCCCCATTCTCTTGGAATAGATGTATTAGAACTCGAGCTAGCTAAGACAATGTAAGAACCAGTTGTGTCTCAGTGCAAGACCAATGTAAGAATGTTGTGCTCCTGATGTAAACACCCCATATAACGTTTCCAACACAGTGAAAAGACCAGGAGGACCGCAACATTGATGGCTCTAGTATCCATTAATGATTGGGTGATGTCGATCTCAAGGATTGTGCTGAGGCCAAGGAGCCGAGCCCATGCGTCCAATAAGGCCCGATGCATTATGGCTTGGCCTTCAAGCATTAGAGCCATCACGACTGGACATGGAGGGAGGGTGGCGGCAAGAGGATTTAATTTCCCTCGTTAAAGCCCCATCCAATGACGCATGTGGCCCATGTGGCCCATGTGTCACCCCTTCCGGGGTATAGTATTTAAAATATTAATTTTAATTATAAAATAAAATATTTTGATTTTTTTAAATTTTCATATATATATATATATAAATTTGATTCATTATTTGTATTGAATTTAGAATATATATATATATATATATATATATATATATATATATATATATATATATAAGATTCTATAAATTATTTCTCAAAAGATATAATATTAACAATCATACCAGAGTGTTCCCTCGGATGGGGTGCCACATCACAAACCGGAGCCATGCGGGACAACGCCGAGACACAATATTAATGCATCCACCGACGACCATCCACTCAGTCATTAACCGAGTATGAATTTGCGCAGCCATACCTAGGTGATGAGCCCCTTCACGCAAGTTAATGGTACAGGGCACCAGCGCACTTAGCAACAAGCCTTAATGGCTATGGCAGTCGCGGTTTCCCTCCTCCTTATCACCCGAATTGACAGAGAAGAGCAACATTCATCCATCGCAGCGTCGAATGCAGAGTCCATTCCACCGGAGCAACAGTTTGAGGTCCCGTTGAATCTCTGGAGCAGAGCATTCCATTCAAAAGGAACCCTGGTCATCTCTAGGGTCTCCACCATGCCTAGAGAAAGAGGTAAACCGCGCAGGGGTGCCACTTGGTACACAGTCGAATCTCGACGCCAGAGATAGAAGAAATTTGAGCAGGCGTCGGCCATGGCGTCCATCCGAAGGCGTAAGAAACCACAAACGCCTCCAATGGTGTACGTGGAAGAGATTACCTTGGAGGACGCCATGCAGAGCTATCCCAAGCTCCCTCTGTTCACAGTCTTGGACAATTGGAATCCACCCACAGATTTTGGCTCAGACGACAAGCCTCCGCCTGTGGGAAATCTGCTTGGTCCTAGAGCCAACAACCCAGAGGAGCATTTCACCACTTGTTATGTAGAAGAAGAGACCCCACCCCGCACCTAGGGAAACAAATACTCACCACCTAGTGCACCTATGGAGGCAACGACCCAACTTTCCAACAGACCGACACATGCAAGTGAGGGTGCAACAGGGCCCATTCCCCCAGCCTCCGTCGACAGCCACTGGCAGGACCAACAACTCTTCATCGACTCAGGGCACCTTGCTCTCATCTTCGATCTGAGGAGCCTATTGGACGACCAGGTCTTTCGAATCGCCCGAATTGATCAACGACTCGACATGCTATTTGCGGCTCACTCCAGAACTCTTCCAAACCGGCAATGCCCAACGTGCGCGCAGGCCAATGCGCTTCCAGTAGGTTAGCGAAAGCATGGGGACGAGGACGAGCGCATAGGCTACAAGGTTCAATGATGTTCTTGGTTAGAAATTTTCTTTTTCTGTTTCTGAACTAGGCTTTGGCCCAGTTAGATCTTAGTTATTTTGTAACTAGTTTATGGTATACAGTTTAAACTTAATGGGGGGCAGTCCTGGTTTCCTTCGGGCATGACGAAACTTTGTTAATTTTGTTCACTAGGAAACACATGGCACATGATGCCCAACTGTCTTGGTTTCCTGTTTAGGTGGGACAGCTCGCATCGCAAACATACATTGTAACTTGATAATGATAATATAACAGGTCCTATCCTTTTTTACTTAAAAAAAAAAAAAAAACAATCATACCAGAGTGTTGGTTCGTCTGAATCCCCCATAAGGGAAATCGATTCAATTGATATAGAAAAAAATACTTGATGGAAAAACTAATCTATATATGAAAATCTAAAATGAATTGTTTATGCAAGACGCCATGCAAGGCCCAAGAATAATCAAAGAGTATCATAATTATCCAACAAAATATAAAAGACCACGTCTTGAGCTCCTAATAAATTGAACATAAAAACTAACACTTATGCCCATGCATAAAATTACAAATCAGGCCAATGGCTGACCTACACCTCTGTGTCGCTCAGGTTCGTCACCCGGTTGATAGATGCAAGGGTCACCGCTTTGCAGGACCTCAAGTGTGCAAGGAGCCAAGCAATGTTGTGAGAAGGAATTCCAATCTATCCCCTCACCGATCCATATTTTCCAGTCGAAACCACAAGTCATCCATATCCTTTCTGAATTCAAAGACAAGGTTGTGCAGGATCTCCCAAGAGGCAAGGAGGCGCAAGCATGAAACAAAGTATGAGTAAGAATGAGGCTAGGCAGAGGTGGGGGGATCCACCAATGGGATGATGAGGGAGGATGAAGGTGGCAGCTGGGCATAAGAATCAAGCGGAGGAGTCAAAGTGATAGTGTTTATTTTAACCTTGTACAATATTTACTGCAAACAAATTTTCAGTAAAACAACGAAAAAGATACAATGGAAAATACACACATTACATAGATATTTTTTCCCTGGAAACCCAAACTGGGAAAACCAACATATTATATATTCATTCAAAATCATACATTGTTTACAATTCAATATACATATAGGAGCCAACGACATCCAAAACCCTAACCCAATGACCTTGATTAGTCAACAACCATAATTCCTTAATCGGAAATAGAAAACCATCGGAAAAACCCCATGTTCCAAAAACCCGCCCAACAATGGACACAAAAATCAAGGAGACATAAAAAATGAGGCAAAACTATGACATGTTTCCCAAGATTTTTTTTTCTAGGGGGTGTTTCCCCCGAACCCCCGCACAGGGGGGTTATCACCCCCCTGCAACCCCCGAAGGGGGGCCTTGTGCTCCCCCCCCTCAAACACCCATGCGCACCCAACACAACGTAGTAGACACTACAAATAGTCATGCAAAGAATATAACGCATACCCAAGATTCTCTCACTTGTTGTTTTCTTTGCATACATGGAGTTATAGGATTACATAGTCAAAAATTCAAGGAAAAAATTCCCATAGATCCTCTACACCGAGAGAACTTCTCAGTGCTCACAGATTTTTTTAAGGAATTTGCAACATTCTTCAAAGTGTCCACCTTCACCAACAACACTTTCTTTTCTTCAACCATGTCTCTGACAAAGTGATATTGAACATCAATATGATATGTCTTTGAATGATAAGTCAGGTTCTTCGGTAGAAAAATTGCACTCTGATTGTCACAATCTATCCTTATAGCTTGTTGTACAAAACCAATACATGAACACAATATTTGTAACCATTCTGCTTCCTTACGTGCATGAGTAGCTACTATGTATTCAACTTCTGTAGTTGAAAGTACCACTACAACCTATCTTTTGCCCATCCAACTGATTTCTCCTCCAAATAGGTTAAACACATACCCTCTTGTAGATCTACTATGATTCATATCTCCATCTTATTCTGCATCCACAAATCCATGTATGTCCAACACTCTGTCCAATCCTGGTCTTCCTTGGTAGCACAATCCATAGCTAGCAGTGCCATGCAAATACATGAAAACCATTTTTACTATTGTCTAATGCTCCTTCTTTGGTTTTGACATATACCTACTCAAAAATCCCACTATATGTGTATGTACGGTCTAGTACAAACCATTTCATACATCAAACAACCAATTGCACTCGCATATGGAACACAAGACATGTCCTCTTCCTCTGCCCGTGTCTTGGGACACTAATCCGCTGATAACCTTACATCAATAGGAATAGGGACCTTGATTGGTTTACATTCCTGCATATTAAACCTTTGCAATATTGTCTCAACATATTTTCTTTGATTTAACCAGAGTTTCCTCTTTTTCCGTTCTCTTTTAATTTCCATTCCCAAAATGAAATTTGCAGCACTGAGATCCTTCATGTCAAATTTAGAGGAGAACTGAGTTTTCACATCCTGCATAATCTCCTTGTTGTTTCGTATCAACAACATGTCATCCACATACAATACCAAATAAATCAAATGATCACCAATTAATTTAAAATTCACACAGTGATCCTCTTTGCTTCTTTTGAAGCCAAGTCCCAACATATAAGTATAAACATTTTGATGCCACATCCTTCGTGATTGTTTTAAACCGTACAAGGATTTTTTTAGTTTGCATACCAGCTCCTTCTTTTCCTTCACAACAAATCCTTCTGGTTGTTTCATATATATTTAATCTTTCAGATCCCCATGTAGGAATGATTTCTTCACATCCATTTGTTCTACTTCAAAATCAAATCCAGCAACAACAGATAAAAAATATCTTATAGAAGTTAACTTGGCAACAGGAGAAAAAATCTCACCAAAATCAATTCCCTCAACCTGGGAATAACCCTTTTCTACTAACCAAGCTTTGTATTTCTCCACTTTTCCTTTTGCATTCAACTTCTTTTAAAATACCCATTTGCTTCCAATGGGGTTTCTTCCAATCAATGACTCCACTAGATCCCAAGCCTCATTCTTATCCATGGCTGCCATTTCTTCATCCATGGCCTTTTCCCATAGTTTTCCATCCTTTTAATCCACCTCCTCCCTGATAGTTCTAGGATAATCATCAGTAATAGACAAAGAAAATTTTGAATGGAAATCAGATGGAGTATACCTTTCTGGTTTCCTTCTTTCTCGAACCGATCTTTTTAATACTTGAGTATGAGGATCTTCTTCTTCTAATTCTTGTTCTTTTGTAGAGTCTTATTCATCATTCTTTAAATCAAACTCTATTTTCTCTGGTTCTTCCTTACTTGGTATGACATCATGTTTGACAACATCTTTTATTTCTAGAGATACCACATCTTGACTATACACAACCTTATTAGTTTATGGGTTCCAAAGCTTATAACCTTTACGACCATCTTTATACACAATAAATATACACTTTTAATACTTATTATCTAGCTTAATCCTATTTTCCTTTGGAACATGAACATAAGGATCACAACCAAATACTTTGAGATGTGTGAGGGAAGGTTTCTTACCAGTCCATAGCTCTTGTGGATTCTTGTCTTCTAGTGTTGATGAGGGTGATTTGTTGACTAGGTAACATGCAATATCCATTGTCTCTACCCATAATTCTTTCCCTAACTCGACACCACTGAGCATGTACCTTTCTTTTTCCATCAATGTCTAGTTCATAATTTATGCAACTCCATTCTATTGAGGTGTATATGGATTAGTATTCTTCCTTTCTATACCACACTTCCTATAGAATTCTTCAAATTCATTCCCACAGAACTCTCCACCATTATTTGTTCACAACACCTTAATTCTTTCCTCTGTTTGATTCTCAACAAGAGCCTTAAACTCTTTAAACTTGTCAAGGACTTCAAATTTCTTCCCGAGGAAATATATCCAAGTATTCCTTGAGAAGTCATCTATAAATGAGACATAATACACAGATTTTCCCAATGATGGAACCAACACAGGTCCATACACATCATTGTTAACTAGTTGTAAAATTCCTTCTGCCCTCATTGCACTAGAGGGAAATCTTATCTGATTCTTCTTCCAATATACACAATGTTCACAGAAATCAAAATCCATAGAGCATTTAGACATACCTTTAGCCATACCTTTATCGTATAATAGTCGAATACCCTTCTCTTTGATATTCCCCAGTCTTTGATGCCACTGCATAACCTTTTCTCCAGAGATTGTATGAGTTTTTTCTTCTTCAAATCCGATATCAGGAACAATGGAACTATTACACCCATCACTAATAGTGTTTCCTTGAATATTATACATAGTTCCAACCCAAACTCTCTTCAACAACACCGTTTCTCCTCCAATGATCAAAATCTGGACTAGGGGGCAAAATTTTGCTCAATTTTCAAAGTGCTCGGAATGCGATGAAAACAACACCATTGCGTCCGTCTCGTCTTCCTGATTCCGTAGGTATATTTACTTTCTCAAACAGAGTCTGTATGGAGAAGTTATCGTGATCTATTCGCCAAGGCAAACAGGGAAAAATTTGATGCTGACTGGGCAGTCCGTACATGCTGACTGGACAGAGGCCGTACAACTGACGTGGCGACCATACGATGATGTGGCACTTGCTGATGTGGCAGGTGACGTGGTAGATTCTGGTTGGCTGACTGTGAACGAGTTATATGGCGACACGTGGCATCATTTTGGGCGAATGGTAGGGTGCCACGTGGCCCAATCATGGGCTGCCACGTGGCCCAATCATGGGCTGCCACGTGACACCCCTTTATTGGTTGTTGGTTTAATGGTTTGTTAAAAATTTTGTGGAGTCTGTGGGGATTGAACCCTGGACCTCCGCCATTACCAAAGCCTTCACAAACTCTGCCTTGCCAACGCGCTATACCATAGTCCTTGTAATGCATACGAATTTGATTATATTTGTTTTAAAAACAATGCATATCCGATGGGGGGTCGGGTCGGGGCTTAGCCCCGACCCATGGTTTCATGCTCCAATACATATGACCATATATATGTTTATATGCGCGCGGGTGTATCACCGTGTTTTAAACATATGCCCAACCTTTATATAACCAACCGATCGCGCTTGGTTTTATAAACCACGGTTTTTACTATTAACCATATGCCCGTGGTTCCATTGTATTCGTTATATTACCATTGTGTATAATGCGCGCGGTTTGCAAACGGTTGGCACGGTTTTAAAACCGTTAGCACTTTTTGCCATAGCCCGAGGTTTTATGGGCCATATGCCCGAGTGCTAGGCGGTTAGGGGCTGGAGGCGCCCTAACCATCCTACAGTTTGCATGGTTATTCGGAACCACTTGGGGCTAGGTTTTAACACGCACTTTGGAGCATGTTCTTGGTTCATGCACACAGAGGTGTGTTTTGTAGAGCCAGTTCCAGCAAAGTTGAAGGAGGAAAATGAAGGAGGCCTAACTTCTTCATCATTTGGCCGATTGAGGTGCCGTAAAAGCCCAGCTAGGGGTTTTTGGACGTGCTGGATCCATTGGTGTTGTTTTCAAGGCAATTTGAAGACTCCTTCTTCAATTTTTTCACCGTTGAAGTTTCAGGAAGCTCTAGGGAACTTTAAGCCCTCATTGATGGAGGACATGGTTTGGTGAGCCTATGTTTGTTTTCTGTGATTGAATAATCATTTTTGGCTAATTAATATGATATGAACACATTGGGACAAGTTTCAGAGGCTTTTGAGGACTTTTACAGGTGTTTTTTCCAAAGAGAAGCTCAGGGAAGCTTATGGCCACATGTAGAAGAGGTCATGCCCGGATGAGCCATGATCCGTTTTCAGAGTTGTATTAGACATTTTTGGGTTTTTTATGTGTTTTGATCTCAATGGTACAGTCTGTTTTTCCATTGGAGTTGAGAAGCATATTGTAAAAGAACTTTTGACTAATTAATCCCAGAGATCCAAGTCCATTATGGAGGCTCAAGGAGATGTAGCTCGGAGGGGGGTGAACTCCTTTATCATGTTGTGATTGTTCTGAGTTTGATGGTTTATTTTCTACAAGTATTGTTGCTGTGTATTTATTTGAAGTACATATTTAACCATTTACAAGAACATTTCCTCATACATAAACATTTACAAGAAGATACATGAACTTAACACATAAGTTTATCTTGCATATTTTAACACATGAATCAAGGTCCTGTAAAGTTTATTTTAACACATGAAGCAAGCACCCCTACTTCAATAAAATAAACTTTACAGGACCTTGCTTCATGTGTTAAAATATGCAAGATAAACTTATGTGTTAAGTTCATGTATCTTCTTGTAAATGTTTATGTATGAGGAAATGTTCTTGTAAATGGTTAAATATGTACTTCAAATAAATACACAGCAAAAATAATTGCAGAAAATAAACCATCAAACTCAGAACAATCACAACATGATAAAGGAGTTCACCCCCCTCCGGGCTACATCTCCTTGAGCCTCCATAATGGACTTGGATCTCTGGGATTAATTAGTCAAAAGTTCTTTTACAAGCTGCTGCTCAACTCCAATGGAAAAACAAACTGTACCATTGAGATCAGAACACATAAAAACCCCCAAAATGACTAATACAACTCTGAAAACGAATCATGGCTCATCCGGGCATGACCTCTTCTACATGTGGCCATAAGCTTCCCTGAGCTTCTCTTTGGAAAAAACACCTGAAAAAGTCCTCAAAAGCCTCTGAAACCTGTCCCAATGTGTTCAAAGCATATTAATTAGCCAAAAATGATTATTCAATCACAGAAAACAAACATAGGCTCACCAAACCATGTCCTCCATCAATGAGGGCTTAAAGTTCCCTGGAGCTTCCTGAATATTCAATGGTAAAAAACTTGTAGAAGGAGTCTTCAAATGGCCTTTAAAATAGCACCAATGGATCCAGCACGTCCAAAAACCCCTAGCTGGGCTTTTACGGCACCTCAATCGGCCAAACGATGAAGAAGTTAGGCCTCCTTCATTTTCCTTCTTCAACTTTGCTGGAACTGGCTCTACAAAACGCACCTCTGTGTGCATGAACCAAGAACACGCTCCAAAGTGTGCGTTAAAACCTAGCCCCGAGCGATTCTGAATAACCGTGCAAACTGTAGGACGGTTAGGGCGCCTCCAGCCCCTAACCGCCTAACACTCGGGCATATGGCCCATAAAACCTCGGGCTATGGCAAAAAGTGCTAACGGTTTTAAAACCGTGCCAACCGTTTGCAAACTGCGCGCATTATACACAATGGTAATATAATGAATACAAAGGAACCATAGGCATATGGTTAATAGTAAAAACCGTGGTTTATAAAACCACGCGCGATCGGTTGGTTATATAAAGGTTGGGCATATGTTTAAAACACGGTGATACACCCGTGCACATATAAACATATATATGGTCATATGTATTGGAGCATGAAACCATGGGCCGGGGCTAAGCCTCGAACCGACCCCCCATCGGATATGCATTGTTTTTAAAACAAATATAATCAAATTCGTATGCATTACAAGGACTATGGTATAGCGCGTTGGCAAGGCGGAGTTTGTGAAGGCTTTGGTAATGGCGGAGGTCCGGGGTTCAATCCCCATGGAATCCACAAAATTTTTAACAAACCATTAAACCAACAACCAATAAAGGGGTGCCACGTGGCAGCCCATGATTGGGCCATGCGGCACCCTACCATTCGCCCAAAATGATGCCACATGTCGCCATATAACTTGCTCACAGTCAGCCAACCAGAATCTGCCACATCACCTGCCATGTCAGCAGGTGCCACGTCACCATATGGTCTCCACGTCATTTGTACGACCTCTGTCCAGTCAGCATGTACGGACTGCCCTAGTTAGCATCAAATTTTTGCTTGTTTGCCTTGGCGAACAGATCGCGATAAATTCTCCATACGGACTCCGTTTGAGAAAGTAAATATACCACCAGAATTAGGAAGACGAGACAGACGTAATGGCTCCATTTTAATCACATTCCGAGCACTTTGAAAATTGAGCAAAATTTTGCCCCCTGGTCCAGATTTTGATCATCCAACCATCCTACAGGTTTCCTTTTCAAATATTGTTTTTACCCCTGCATCATCCATTTTTCTTACATAAATAAAATTTCTCGCCAATCCTAGGATGTGTAGAACACTAGGTGGTGTTCTAATCCTTCCATCTATGAGCCTCAACATGAATTTTCCTTGTCCTATGATTCTGGTTTTCAATTCATCACCAAGGAAAACATTACCTCCATGTTGACGGGCGAAAATGACCGTCCGTCAACTGGGAGAGTGGAACCGGTCCGGGGTTGTCTAAATAACCCAAGCCGTTTGGTATGGACCACCCTGACGAGTTTAACGGCTCCGTTGGCCGCTCTAAGGTCTCGCAAGGAA
>ML839379.1:30437-64051 GCA_009831015.1 Picea engelmannii | reverse complement strand
TCACGATCCGGTCGAGGCCCTTTGAAGTTTGCAGGCCTTCCCCTCGATATATAGAAGAAAACAAAGTAACAAAATTCAAATAAACTTCTTCTCTCCTTCCTCCAATCGTTTCCGAATCCCCAGCCCCAATCACACCCCAATGCTCAGATGTGGTTCACCCTTATCCTCCCAATGGATTGGGGTACGTATCCTGCGAATTACAAACTGCAATGGTTATACCCCGACTACTTATAACTACGGTATGTTTAACCAACCTTATCTATCTCGATTTGAACGACGAGTGTAAGACAACTACATCTAGTTTATCCATTCAAATATCCATTCAAAGGATTAAATATGCAAAACATTGTGGGTGAAATCACAATTTTACATTTTTTAAATTGTATTTTTGAATGCATAAACACTTGGAATATATAATGCGAAACTAGTCGAAAAATATACCCTAAAAAAATAAAAAACATAGAACTTCTTTCATTTCAATGTAGTGCATTCAAAAGCAATGTTCATCTCAAATACTAACCTAAACTCAAAAATTTATCTTCCAATTACTTTGTTTTCCTTCAATGGTAGAAAATAAGAGTGTCAAACTATGATCTAAGCGTCAAGAGACTAATGCTAATAACTATATATAACTATGTAGGCAATCCTTATCTCGATTGTAGATTCAATTTATTGAAGGGTTTAACGACAAAGTCAATTGTCGAATTTGTCGTTGGACTCTCCAATGACGCTAATAACTATGTATAACTATGTTTAACTCGATTGTAGATTCAATTTATTGAAGGGTTTAACGACAAAGTCAATTGTTGAATTTGTCGTTGGACTCTCCAATGATGCTAATAACTGTGTATAATTATGTTTAACTCAATTGTAGATTCAATTTATTGAAGGGTTTAATGACAAAGTCAATTGTCGAATTTGTCATTGGACTCTCCAATGACCCTAACCAATAGTCAAGAACACAAAACATTTGCATCAACCCTGTACAATTTCTATTATCAACATTACACCACATATGAAAACTACGACCATTGAATATTTAATTAATGCCAATACTGTCACACAACATGAACACATCAAAATGTCACACGATCTATGTCTTAAGACATAGCAACACACATGATATATAATTTATTCCTACATGATGCCCACCAATGAATGTTTCCTTTTATCCAATGTAGATCCATATTAATTCTATATCTATCCTCTGTTGAGATAGATCAAATCCCTTAAGGTGCAAACCTTCCCTCAAGTTTTTTCAATTTAAGAAAGGTTTTCACCTTGAGGGATTTGATCCCTGTGGACTCATGATATATTGAGAGTTAAGATGGATTTATTCTATGTGTGTGTGTGTGTGCACGCGTGCCACATGCCAACTCCATGTTGAGCTACACAAAATGAATTACATATCTCTCTCATACTCAACAACACATTTGTTATTAATATTTTTTTTAAATGTTATGTGTCAACTCCATTTTGACCATGTAAGCACATCTCTTTCATATTGAATTGTAAAATGTTCTTCTCCACTCAATTATCATTGCATGAGATATTTTAGATTAGATATTTTTACTGGATACTGCACTCATGAAACCTTTCATTTTCTTAGTGCCTTGATGATGAATGAAGAATTCCCACAAATGTGCATACTTAAAGAGACAATTTTAAGTTCACATTTTAGATTTTACATAATATTTATATAATTGAAAAAAATTAACTAGCATAAATCCATATTAATTCGATAGAGATCCAATCCATTTAGGTGTAATTTTTTTTCAAGTTTTACTATTCTTAATTAAGACACTCAAGCTCACATATATGTGAGGAGCCTGCTCACATATAAAATTTATCTAATAAAGCACCCCCTCCCACCCCACTTAATTAAAACACTTCACTCATATGTTATTTAATTGTTTTAATTTAAAAAAATATTTAATAATAACATTTGTTTACCCATCAAATTGTATATTTTTAAAAGAGTATAAAAAACTTTAATTCTATAAATATAAAATATTTTTACAAATTGTTTAACACAACATTCTTTCTCTCACACATATATTTAATTCTATAAATATAAAATATTTTTACAATTTGTTTAACACAATATTCTTTCTCACACATATATTTCTTATGTATAGTTTTAACTTATTACACATATATTTCTTAATATGTATAGTTTAAACTTATTGTTATATGTTTTTAATATGTATAGTTTTAACTTATTACACACATATTTCTTATGTATAGTTTAAACTTATTGTTATATGTTTTTAATAGAAATGTAAATGGGAGATTTAAAATTATTAGAGTTTATTTATTAAAAAAAACATATTTACTATAAATACATTTAAACAATTATCATAAAACTATTCAATATATATTTATTTAAATGAGTTATTAAATTTGTTTTTTTTTTTTTTAATGAAAGTTGACATTGATTTATTATTATTATTATTATTAATGTTTTTTTTTTTTATATATATTTTGAATATCACTCATAATATTTCATTAAAAAATTTATAATAAAATTTAATTTTTAAATGATTTTAATGTAATATTTTAGTTAAATACTTAAAAAAGTAAATTTATAATTTTACAAATTTATTGTGAAAATTTGACATTTTGAAGGGTGACAAGTGTTGGGGTTAGGCTCGGGATGGGTATTTTATAACCTAAAGGAAAAGAAGAAGTATCATTTGCTTGGGGACTTGGATTGACAACAAACAACCATCTTGGATTGGTCATTCTTCGTGTATTTTATAACCTAAAGGAAAACAAGAAGTATCATTTGCTTGGGGACTTGGATTGACAACAAACAACCATCTTGGATTGGTCATTCTTTGTGATCAGAATTTCAAGAATGTTATGGGCGCTGGAGATTATGTAGTAGTTATCGAACAAGTGAGAAGGGCCAATATAAGAAGCATAACAATATTATCCATAATGGTTGAGAGGATTAAAGTTTGTATTCCTTATTTAAAAAAAACATAGTTCTTCCACATTCATTGCTCCTACAATTCAAAGGTAGACAAAATGATGAACTTGGTCGTCTACTTAGATAAAGGGGTTCTAGCTAAAAATGGTGGTGACCGTGAATTAGTCTTAACATCTTGAGCAAGGATCATAGGTCTCAAAAGCATGTAATGAATATAAGGTGTATTGATGCTTATTTACTGGAGTGGATCAAGGAAAGAGTCATTGATCCTCCTCATCTTCGTGCACTTGTCCCACATTTCTCCTCCTTTACCTGCAATGTGTGTAATATTTGTGATATGATGCTTCCTCATAATGTGAGTGGGATTTCTTCAGGACATGGTTGAGGCAACAAGTTATTGGTCATGGTGGAGAACAATACTTTCATAGCTAGAGTTGGTTTGCTTACTTGGATGCTAGAATTGATAGTTGGGAAGGTGGACCTATTTAATATGAATATTGGTACCATAAGTGTTATTTTGGATATCCTTCATATTGTGTTTTTTCAGCGTTATTCTTTTGGGTATCTAATTATTTGTAGTGGAACTTGTTGTGGCATAAATCTTGAAGTTTGGAAAGGTATCGACCTATTGGTTTTCGATCTCCCTTGTGGCTTAGAGATTAGCATGACAAAAGATAACTATTCTCAAAAATATACAAATTATGGGCTCATGGATATATGAAGAGTGTTAAGAAGTATAGCCAATTAGATGGATATCTTACATAGAGCAATCTCACTTATTAATGCACAATTGGGAGCTCATCTAGTTAAATAAGAAGAATCGAAAACTAATTGGTGGGCTTAGAACCATAGAATTGACAAAATTGTGATGGAATTGGACATGCATTACAACATTATTCTTGAGTTATGTTGGCAGCCCTACATGTTCTTTCTTTTTGAATGACAAATAACACCTCATGTAGCTGCCATCACCTTATCCCCTAAATATTGCTATTTGAAGGTGACTATTCGTTTGTAAAAAAGATGTTTTGATTGTTCCTATTTAATTTTATCTTCTGTTTTTGTGCTTGATTCATGACTGAAAACATGAATCAAGCATTAAAACTTAAAATCACATTATAATTCTATCCAAGATAAAAGTTTTTAAAGATCAATGGGCTTACATCTATTTCATTTTAATGATTTTTCTAAGCTTATCATATACCAATGAAATACTTATGTTGATTGACATTTGGACTATAAGCTTGTTCATTTAACATTCTTGGTAAATCAACTTTGATTTTAATTTTTTGATTTGCATTTGGATTGTAAAAACGCATCCTCTCCTAACATTTTCAAATCGAGTATACCCATTACATGTCATGGGAATTAAACGCACCTGGAACGTACCCTGTACTTCATTTTAGTTGCCAGTAGGAATTGATAGATCCCTCATTACGAGATAGGGTCTTGAGTTATGCTCTGTACTCAAAGAATTCATTACCATAAATGCTCGAATTTCATGACTGAAACCCCTATTGCTTATGTTATGGTTGCACTGGTGTGTTCCTAGTTTTGCTTCCATTGTTTTAGCTTGATCTTGTCTCTTTCACTGCTATCTCCTAAGAACACAGTGAGCTCGGGTTTTCTTTGTTACCATCTGTTTGAACCCTTATGGCCCCTGTCGTCCGAGTTGAGCCAAATGGCTCCCAAACTTTGTTGTTTTATGATGATGCGAGTGATGATCTGAAGAGCCAAGGTTGGGATGTGTTTATTAAGAAATTCTAGGGTTATAACTCGCAAGTGGCCAAAGAATTTTCCTTCACATTCGATGGATGTAGAGCCAAGGTGGGTGATATTCAGTTGGAGATCACCGAATTTTTTTTGAGTGAAGCGACAGGGCTCCCTCTCACTGGTCAAAAGTGGTTTTAAAATTTGAAATTGGATGAAGTACCCTAGAGTTTGTTCGTCACCTCCAGAAATATTCATTGTTGTGACAAAGGTATTCCGGTCTCCCTGCTCAAGATTATATGGCATGGTTTGTTGGCAGTGTTAAGACAATTTATTACCTATGAAGGCCGTTTTGGCTTGGTTTTCCTTTACCACATATGATTGCTCATGCATTTTATTGGGTTCCATTTAAACATGTTGTTTTTCCTGCTAAAAAGTTTGCATAAAATTTCAAAGAGATATAAGAAACAAAACTTGGATTCAAGCCTCTTTCACCATGGGTTGATTAAATTACTGTTAGTTCATCATTTGAAAACACTTGGTGAGGATTGGGACGGTTTCATAGCCCGTAATGGTTTCATTACAGTAAATCCCGTAGAGACCCTTGCATATGGATAAGCCAATGATAGATAAGCCTCTTAAGTTCTCAATTGGCAACCCATATCTTTTGAATAATAATCCTTGTGAAGAGGCATTGTCCGATCAAATTTTATGTGGGCAACAAGGTTTTAGTTATGAGTTTATCGAAACTCCTGTGCATGAGCCAAATGTCTACCCTGACCCTACTAACAAATCCAACATTCGAAACCCTCGCAAGCAGTCAAAGAAGAATCAAGAAACATGGTTTCATAACAAGAAGGTTGGTCGACTCATTTCTCAGAATCTGCATAATAAATCCAAAGCTCATGTGAACTCGATCGAGATCCATGAGGATTTGGACTCCGAGATCGAGAGGTTTTTGCAACAGGAAGATCCGAATTGTTTCGAACCAGACCAACCATTCGATTATGTGAATAAACACCCACCGTGTCTAAAAGACATCAAGGAATTTACAGGTATGAAGCTCGATCAAAGGCCGACAGTGGATGGTAGTGGTGTTTTAGCACATACTCACACGCTTCCTCAACCAATTACCCCTACTGTACATTGTGAAGCTTGTTTACATTGGATAGGTTAGTACTACACAAACATCCCCATCCTTCAAGTGAGGATCAAAGATCTCGTGGCTCAAAATGACTCATTGGCAAATGAAAACCGTGAGCTCAAGGCCAATGCACAAGGAGAAGTAAAACGTTTGAAAAGGACATGCAATATCATAATAAAAAACGCTGATAGTGTCAAAGCCGTGATCAATTCTAAGATATTATGATTTGAATTTTGTTATCAGTTGGATGGTAAGATTGCTTTTTATCACAGTTATGTTTTTTGTTATTTTTCTAATTAATCTAGATTGATTTAGATTTCTATTACCAATAATAAGATTGGCTACAAAATCGAGAGATTCTGTAGCCAAGTCAATTTCTCATTTAAAATTTAGTAATTGATAGTTAATAAAATATTTGACTTCCTCATTTCTTTTTTCAAGATAGGATGTATTTGATGCTGATCTTATGGGATGGAGCATGATGGACTTATTCGATCAATTATCTTCTTTTTGCTTATTTTGTAAATAGGAGAAAATTCTCATAGATTTTCAAGATTTAGTTTGATCTTGAGTGGCTTTAAGCCCTCTATATTTGTAACTTTTTGAGATCTGATCCTATCTTAGAAGATAGGAAGTTTAGCTTACATGAAATCTTTAAATACTCCATATTTTTGTAATGGGAATCATCTTGGCTGAGGGCAAGAGATGGACGAGTGATTCCAGAACTTAATGAAACAACATATATGCATTTTGGCTTTAGCCTTTTGTTAATGATGTTTTCATTTATGTTTTGTTAATCCTAATACATTAATAGGTTTGATAGCTTTAGACTTAATGATCTATTATGTGCAGGATGTTTACATTATAAATATCATCTATAATTTGCCACTCAAAACATAAATGTTGTGATCATATCTTCAATTAGAATGATAGGATTTATCTTTGAATCTTAATTGAATGATGAAATGCATAGGTTACTTTTAGATTTATCTTGTTGTAATTATGTGCAATTATAAGATCACAGGATTATGTTTGTGTTCCCTCTTATGTCATTAAAATCTAAACCGCCAATACATGTTTTGAATTTATTTAGAACAATCAATAGGTTCATTGCAGATTTCTCTCTTGGGCATGGCAGTTGGACGTTTGCTACTCATACAGATGCTTGAATACACCTCAATAACTCATTGACAGGTTAGCCCCTTTGTATTTTTTTAATTCTGTCATCTACATATTAATGAAACCAGAATGTATGGTTCAACTTTTGACTACCCACCCATATGTGTTTCATAGTATATTCAATGCAAAATTTGTTAGATTTATAAAGGAAAACAAAAAAAGTTTTAAATGTGCTTTCTTTATCTACTTCTTAACAGAAATAACTTTCTCATTTGATTTCGTAAGTTTCGATTAAAACTTGCAAATTGTAAATGATGTATATAAGTGATATTAGTGTAGTTTCTGCTTAAAATATCTTCAATAGTTATATTATTGCATATGTACATATACAATATATAGTATCTAGTAATTAGTTAGTGATTTCTTTCTCTTGCTTATTTTCTTTTAGGACTTTAGATTGGCTAACAGAGACATTAAACCCGTCAGAATGAGTTACACCAAACAACTTGGGTTACTTAGACAACCCTAGACCAAACTCGTTCTTCCAGTTGGCGGACGATCAATTTCGCCCGTCAACAAGTTCTCTCATAGTTCTCACTCCTTTGTTGCTCACCCTACATATTCCATTGGTTTGATAAATGAGGAACAACTTGAAAACCTTGCAATGCAACAAGTTCATCAAGGCCCAACAAACAATGTGCAAGTTGAACAAGGTACTGGAAGCCTAAGAAATGAAGATACTGAGATGGAAGAATCCCAAAGTGGGCATGATTTCCCTTAATGTCACCAAACTTTTATGTATTGGAAATGTGTTTTAATGGTAAATCAATTTTTAAATATATATAGATATAGATACTTTCTTATGCATTTTAATAGTAGGTCACTTTTTAAAGATATATATATATATATATATACTTTTAAAAGAAAAAAGGAAGTAGGTATAGATATGATAGAAAACTTCTAAGTAGTATTTTGGTTGGTGTTAGACTTTTGAATTTTGTCTTATAATACGATAGTGTTTTTATCGTTCTTGATGAATAGAGTTTTTATGATGATGATGATGATGATTAACGTCCACCGAGACCAATTATATATTAATATAATTATATTTATTTCTATTTTTCCTTAACAAGAAAACTTATATTTAATTATTTTAAATTTGTATTTTTCTTAAATATTAATAACAGTTTAACATATTTGGATAAAACACATAAAACATGCACTGTTGTGTCATTTGATGCTTGTGGACACCCTCCCTAATGCCAGGGAGTTTAGACCCAAGGTTCGTCTAGAGTTGACCAACGAAAACCCCAAAGCATCAACGTATCAATCTTTAGCCAAGGCCGAAGAAGGTCTCACCTGAGACACAATGAGGATCACAAAGACCATCTAGCCTTGTGACAGGGATGAAGGACTAAAAACACAGGGATACATTTGGGATAACATTCATACACTCCATTAGTGATAGCTTACTATTATCAATAAGTAAACAAATGCACACACATATTCAAATACCACATAAGGAACACATGATAGATCAAAATTATTGCATCTTTATTTCTCCTTCCATTCCATGGAACACAAACATACATTAAGCAAACTATATTCAACAACAACAGAGTCTCAAGTCCTCTTTAGATAATTCCCCACAGTTAGAATACATTATGCTCTGCACATCCTTTTAGACCTCAAATGTATGACATACTCAAAATTCTACTCACAAGCATTATAGCATTATACTACTACAAAGGCTCAAAGTGAGCTCAACACACAACAAACAAAAACTTAATGAAACATCTAAGCAAGTGTCTAACTCAATCTCCAATGTCGTTGTTTCCTTTTATATCTCTCTCTGCTCAGAAGCTATGTCTCTTTCAGTTCTGCTCCACTTGCTCTACTGACAAATTGCCTCACATGCTTTTAGAACTTTCCTATAGTCCATGTAGCCCTCTGGAATCAGGGAAATCTTAATTGCCTCGCCATATCATCTTTTACCATATCCATGTTCCCTTGTGTTGTCGGTAGTAATCATTTGAGAATATTTCCCAATGATTCCTTTCTTGATTCTGGCACGTGTCTTCTTGATTTCTGGTGTGCATAAAAAATTGAACCTACACGCATTTGATAGTCCTTGAACTTGGTTCACAACATCAAAACTTGGTCTAGCATGCACTTCTTATCATTTTTTTCACATTATCTTAGGCATGTGTAAAACTAGAATGAGCGCACCAAATTTATTTATGCGCGCTCACGATATTATCCCAAAACTTTGGGTGCCAACAAGCCCCCGCCACTATTACTTGGCTCGTCCTCAAGCCAAATGCTTCATGTGGTAATGGCTACAATTGTGAGTAAGAGAAAATCATCATCATCGATGGACCAAAGCATCAAACGAAGTTGTGGTTGCAACTGGGTTTGAGTCATGGATGATTTTAGGGGCTAAATTTCGCTCATGGGCTAATTTTCCATGGTTTTTCCCAAAAAATGTTTTGCTATTCTAAAAATGATTCGCCCAAATTCTATAGGATAGAATTATTTTACCTTAAAAATCGCCAAAATGTTATACAAACTATATAAAATCCTTAGAAATTTGAATATTTTTACAAAAATATTGCAAACATTTTATAGTTTGCATATGAAGGATTACTAAGATTCACCATGGTTTCTACATTTTAAAATAAATTTTCATCCTTAAAATCATCCCTAGTTTGAGTTAGAGAAAATCATATGTCTAGGCTATGGTTGCAACCTGGCATACATCTTGGAAGGAGTTGAGCAAGCCCCGGGGGAAGTGATAGTTGTGGGATTCATTTGGCCAGATGCTCGAACCTTGTCCTTCGATGGTGTTTGTGGTGGTGAATGAGGGATCTATTTAAGGCACACCATCCAAACATCAACCCCTGAAAACAACTTAGGCTCCATCAAGAGAGGGCCTCATCTTCTGCTTGTCTTTTTGTTCTGGTAGGACAAGACAGAGGATGGGGAAAGGTGAGTATCTATGGAAATAGATGAGAGTAGGGTCTCATCCTATAAGGAAAAGTGATTATCCATGGTGATAGTCCAACCAGCTTCGGGCTTAAAGCGCTGGTGGACTGTCGCATCTTCGAAACACAGTTCAGGGAATTGTGAGGACTGGTGTGGTACCTTGCTGAAAAATAAGAGGATGAGACCTCGTCCTAGTAGCTAATGACAAATTGGAAATTTGCATGAAAAATGAATTGTGGGTTCTCAGACTACCTGACCAAATTGGGTAGGACAGAGTGTTGACAGTTTGGTAAGCCACGCCATGAATGGGAAGCTAGAAAGAGAATTGGGAAAATTGGATAATGAGGGGTGAATGGGGAGAATTGGCAAGTGAATGATGGAGGAAGTCACAGGTGAGGGTGAGAGAGAATGAGTCGTGGAGAATTTCTCCATTGAGAGCATAGGGGAGGCAGTAGATATAGAGTGGAGGATGGGTGAAAGGGTAAGTCGGGATGATAGAAAGATTCGACGAAGGGGATGAATTGGAGAATAATGAGAAAGTGGAAGCAAAGTGAAACAAATGGGGAGATCACATGTTAGATCTATCGTACTAGTGATGTGTGTTGGGGATTTTGGTGTTATAATTGACTGTGTACTTATGTCATGTATGGGCTTCCCAAATTGGATTGCTTGAATTTTCAATGAACTGAATCGCCATGAAACTCAACTGATCCTTGTGTGAATTCATGGTCAGGTACAAGACTAAGTACTTATTCCATAACATCGTCCTAATTTGGAAATACAGGGAATATGAAAAATTGTCAAACTATCGAGTCTGCATGTGTGACTGATGTGGATTTTGTGCTATCAAAAAGGTAAATTCTGTCGACTATGAGAAGTGATACCTATTTTACATGCTACACTAATCCTACTCTACCAAAATTCAAATCTAGGAGAGGGAGCTAAATGATGTTTGACCCCTGCAGGCCATAGTACACCTTCAACCTATTGCCATTAATATGTCCTTTGAGTGGTTTTCCTTGTAATGTTTTCATCTTGGTAGAACATGCTTCACTAATGTAAATTTTTTGGAAAGGACCCAACCAATGCATGTGTATCTTGCCAGGATGTTGTAAATATTTGTTGTCATATAACAAAACTAAAGATCTAGATTGGAGGATTTTCTGGCAGATTTTGTGATTGTGCCATGCCTTCCATCCTTCCTTTTCAACCACTTGGATAAATCCTTCCATCATATGGTCCTCCTCTAGATCCATGAGTTCATCTAACCTATGTTGAAGGCACTGGTTATCTATCATTTGGGTTTCTAGGGAAACCCGAAGGCTAGGAACAACAAATTCTAGCGGCATGACCACTTCTTTTCCATAGACCAATCTAAATGGCGTGTTCTTTGTCATCCTTTTTCAAGTTGTTTGATAAGCCCATAATACTACCTAGATCCTCTAATCTTAGTCATCACGTTGCACATTACAAACATTGGTTAAAGCATGCTCTAAAATTTTATTAAAAGCTTCAACCATGCAATTAGCTTGAGGGTGATAGGGAGTGTTCTTATGGTGATGGATCATGAATTTATAAGTGAGTTGTTGAATGGTATCATTCATAAAATGTGATCCCTGGTTGCTCATTAACACTCTTGGACAGTCAAATCTGGTAATCACATTCTAAAAAATAAATCACGTCATTTTTTCTGTTGTACAATCCTTAATTGACACAACTTCTGCCCATCTAGTTAGATACTTGGTAGTTGTAATGATGTAGCACACCCCTGTGCAATGAGCAGGGAGATTGATGGGACCCACAAAATATATTTCCCATTTTTCGAATGAATCTAGCGTGGTCATAGGAAACAAAGGAGGCTCATGTCTCCTGCAAGACTTTCCAATTCATTGACATACGTCGTAGTGTTTGCAATTGTCCTTGGAATCTGCAAAGAGTGAGGGCCACTAGAGCCATGCCCACAGAAACTTGTGTGTTGTAGACTTACCTTCATTGTGTCCTCCAAAAATACCCTCATGTGCTTCATACATAATGGGGTCTCGTTCATATTCTAATGCATAATGGCACAGGATGCCATCCACACCCAAGTTATACAACTACCCGACAATCAACTAATAGTCTACACTATGAGTTACTAGCTGATAACGTTGAGCCTAGGTATACCTTGGTTGAGGTTGTCTTGACATGAGAAATTTAGTGATATCATCCAATTTATGAGGAACTTCTTCGACTCAGAAGAGTTACACATCTGGGAATTCCTCATCTAGGCTTTGAATAGCCTCTCCAGTCTCAAGTTGGGACAGATGATCTAGTCCAGCATTGTACTTACCCGGATTGACTACAACTTCAAATTAAAACTCTTGGAAGAGAAAAAACCAACAATATATTTTTCCTCCTGATACTGGCTCCTTGAATAAATATTTGAGCACGGAGTGATCGGTAAATAATTTGAAAGGGGTCCCCAATGAGTAATAGAAAAACTTTTGCAATGCATATACCATGGCAAGGCCCTCACGCTCTATTGTAGTATAATTCTTGGTTGTGTTGGACATCTTGCGACTACATAAATACATTGGATGGCCAATATTTCCTTTTTCTCGAATGCATGAGAACCTTTCCCAACGCAATGGATGAAGCATCTACATGGACTTAAAAGATCTTGGACCAGTCAGGAAAAACCAAAATTGGCACAGTGAAAAGTTTTTCTTTGAGGGTATCCAAGGCTTCTTGGCATTCCTGTGTCCAAATATACTTAGTATCTTTGTGAAGTATTTTTTCCAATGGGGCAACAATATTGGCATAATTTTGAATGAACCGTAGGTAATATCCTATATGACCCAACGTGGTGTGCATCTCCCAGACTGAAGTGGGGGCCACCATATCCAAGATGGGAACGATCTTATATTGATCCACCAACAATCCATCCTTACACACAACATGGCCCAACAATGTGCAAAATGGTGTACAAAATCTGCATTTCATCAAATTTAAGGAAATATGGAGCTGGAGACATTGATCCAACATCAACCGAAGGGCTTGCATGTGTTCCTTCAATAAACCTCAAGAAACTTGTGGATGAATTACTTGAAGGTTGTGACCACTATCCAAGAAAAGAATACAGGTGCATTTTTTAATCCAAAAGGCATCACAGTGTATGCAAATGATCCCCATTCCATCGCAAAGGTGGTTTTGTCTAGATCTTCCTCTACGATCCATACCTAATGATACCCTAAAAATTTGTTTGTAAAAGAGTAGGCTTCCCGACCTCCAACATTTTCCATCACCTCATTTGTGAAAGGTGTAGGGAAAGAGTCGTGAACACAGGTTGTGTTGAGACTTCTCATATCTACATAGATTCAAATATCATCAGTCTTCTTGGGTTGCACAACCACAAGACTAATCTAGTCAGAATCCTCCACAGGGACAATGATGCCAACATCCAACATCTGATCCAATTCTTTGTGCACCTTTTCCTTATATTTTGGATTTAATCGATAAGGCCTTCTCTTGACTGGTTTGGCATATGGTTTGAGCCGAATCTTCATGCCCCCCAACTTTCCTACAATTCCTTTCATTTCAGAAAATCTCTAGGGAAACAAGTCCTCATATTCCTTGAGGAGGTCAAAAACTTGAGTGCTTATCTCATTATCCTAATAATATCCAATTATGGGCATCTTAGGCACTTCCTTAGTGCCAATATTATGTTTCTTGGTTTTAATTGGGCCATTATAGTATGGTGGAGCCATCTTTTCCACCTTACCTTTCAGTGTGCGCTCTCCTTCAAATTATTTGATCTAGATTCCATGCAGATCATTGTTGGCACCCAAAGTTTTGGGTTCATTTCGCGCACGCACATAAACAAAGTTGTGCATGCTCATTCCAAAGTTTTGGATGCACCTAAGGTAATGCATGAAGAATGAAAAAGAGTGCACACTGGACCAAGTTTTGAAAGTGCATGCCAAACCTAAAAGATTATCAAAAGTGTGTCAGTCCCAGTTTTGATGTGCACTTGAAATCAAGAAGACGCATGCCTTAATCAAGAAATGAATCATCGAGAAATCCTCTCGAACGATTACTTCCAACAACAGAAGGGATAATAGAGCTGACAAAATATGAGCTAGCAGGGCAGTTAAGATTTCCCTAATTCTAGAAGGATATGCAGACTACATGCAGGTACTGGAAGTGTGTTAGGTAGTTTTTTTAGGAGAGAGTGGAGTAGATAGGAAAGAGACAAAGCTCCTAAGCAAAGAAATATATAAAAGGAGGCATCGATATTAGAAATGGGGATAGCTAGATGTTTAGATGAGACTCATTGAGTTGATTGTATCGAGCTCACTCTTAGCCTGTTGTAATACTATAGTGCTTCTAAATATATTCCCAAGTCTATCATATGTCTGAAGTATTGAGATAATGAGCAGTGCACAATGTGTTGTATTTATGACAATTTATGGAAGCGAAGATATGAAGTTCTGTGGTGGTCATATATAATCTATTGAATGAATGCCTCTGTTGTAATGGAATGAATCTGGTAATAAAGATGTGATAGTTATGATCTATTATGTGCCTATCATGTATAAGTTGGATATGTGTGTGTATTGTTTTACTTCTTAGTCCTAATAACTTGTCAGCTATGAGTTGCATGAATTCCACTCCCGATGGATCTTTGTGTGTTTAGCCTTCATCCATGTCACAATACCTTATGGTATATGAGATCCTCTCTTCATGTCGAGTAAGACCTTCCTCGACCTTGGCTGATGATTGATATGTCGATGCTCTGGGGTTTTTGTTGTTCAACTTTGGATGAACCCTGGGTCTAAAATCCCTAGTGTTAAAAAGGACACACACAAGCATGGAACAAAACTCCAACAAATGGTTTTGTTGCCAAGACCTGAAAGTATTGTAGGGAATGATGAAGGAAAAAGATGAGGTGGCATCCATATCGGGAGGAAATTCAAGACTGGTTGACTACGAAAGAGCATGATTTTTCCCTGCAAGAAACTCAGGGGATAAAAGTGAATGTGAAGAAATGGAAAGATGGCTATCTTTACACAGATATGCATGAGCTTTTATTAGTTGAATTTCCTTGTTCTTTGCATGAGTGTCTAAAAAGGAAAACAACTACCGATTCTACTATGTGGCCTTTGGAACTAATGGTTTGGGATCAAGCCAAGCTTCAAAGATTGAAAGTGTTGGATAATAAGTGGACTTGGGCTATTGAATTCTGGTTTGCTCGAGTAAAAGAAGGCTACATTGTTGAGTTTGTTGTGGAGTACACCTATTCTTTCAACAAATATTATAGAAAGTTTTCGGAAGGTCCAAGGAAGCGGATGCTGGAAGAGATTCCACTCTGGATAAAGATGTTGTTTATGGAGAAACGGATGATGTGCATGGAGCCCAATCGAATGGCTAAGTAAACTCCCCTAGTGTTTGGTGGGGGGGGATCTTGCAAAGATGGGGGAAATTCAGATAGAAAATGGATATGTTGAGGAGGATCCAGAAATTGTTGAGATGAAGAGAGGAATGGTATGGACCCAAAGGAGTAGAGGAGAAAAATATCCTAGAGACACACAATAATGGTTGAGATAAGAAGAAAATCAGAGCAGAGAGGTGGAAAAGAGTTATCTAGGGGAGCACGATGAGGGGTCAAGACTAGGATGAAGAGAAAATAAACTGCACCATCTGGTAGTTTGGAAGAGCATGCTGTGCCAGAGTGGAGCACATATGAGGATAGGCCCACGAAGAGGTGTGGCATAGAGGATAGGGTGTCCAATGGGGATACCAATAGTGATAGTAGTAAGGGTCTAGGTGATGAAGTTTGCACCCCTTGGTTGTTGTGAAGTTTCATAACCTTAGAGGAAAATGAATCATAGAGAAATGGTGTGATGATACGAGGAAAATATGGTGTGCAAAGAAGTAGTGTGTTGTTAGGAGAGGAAGATAGCACACAAAGTGGTAGTGCACAGATAGAACAAGAAGATAAAGCACAACATGTTGGTGCACTGGAAGAAGAGGAAGATGGAGGCTCCCCTAGAGGTGGGGGAGACAAATTATAAATAATATATGGTCTTGCATGACTGCAACTAGTCAAATTTTTGGGTTGCCTCATGAGAAATTTCAGAAGAACATGGACTTACCCCCGTTTTGTACCACCCCCCTTATGCATTTTTAATAAAGAAGAAAATATAGTAGATAGTGAAGAAAATGGAGTAGAATAGAGAGAACAAGAAGATGGAATCTAAGAGACGAGTGAAGAAGAAGTTGAATTCATTACTGCTTTATCCCGAGAAATATTGGTGTTGAGAAATCAAACCCCTAGCAGTCATAGAGGAGGAACTAGTTCAAGTTTGAGGATGGAAAATCAAGACAGTACCCTGAGGCTACCCATGTTCCATGGAACAGGTAAGGATGATGTGGAGCAACATTGGTTTACATTTGAAGCAATCTGGTATGTGAAGAGAATCATGGATGAAATAAAAAACAATTACACAGCTAGAGATCACATTCAAGGAAAAATCCCTAACATGGTACATGAAGTACACATCTATTGCGTCGACAGGATAGACGAGGTCCCCAATAAATATTAAGCAGGATATACTTAGGGAGTTCCATAAACCTAAGTCAGAATCCCAATGTATGACATAGATAAAGGAGATCAAGTAGAAGGAAGGCGAGACTGTATGGGATTATGACGAGTGGTATAAAATGTTATTGGATAGGTTGACATTCCAAATCCAGGACATGCAACATAGATAATAGTTTATTGCATGGTTAATTCCCCATATCTGATTTTCGATCACCTAGAAGAAGGTGATGAATCAAGAGGAGGCAGTAGAAATTGCAAATCACCTGGAAGCTATACCAGGAGGGGCGGAGACGTCAACATGTTTGGCTCAGGTGCAGTCACAACTGGCCAACCTGACGATGCAATTACAATATATGGCTAAGACGAAGGTCATGCATGAGAACTTATGATGTACCACCTATTTCTCATAAGGGAATCATAGAGATGAATGCCCTATACTACCAAATTATGTGGTGACAGGCACACCCAATCCATTTCCATCTAGGAAAACAAAAAGGTGTGAGATATGCATACAATGGGGCCATGTGACACCTAGCTTCTCAACTTTGTATAAGTATGAGACAATGACCCATACTCCATTCTGCAATTTTTGTAAATCTTTTGGGCATGATGTAAATAATTGTTGCTCACTTCAGCTAATACAAGATAATACCCATGATGCATTTCGGGTACAGGAAGAGTAGAAGGGTGGTGATCATGATGGTGTGGAAAGAGGAGGATACCAAGGAGGTCCTTGAGGTGGATATGGACACGATCACAACTGAGAATAAGGCAGAGGAGGAGGTAGATCCCCCACATCTTTTAATTGCAGAGATATTAGTCATGTCTCAAGGTTTTGTACTAAAATGTGTGTGCTTTTTGCATACTACTATAGTCTCGAGCATGTCACTGAAGACTATCCCAACTTGTTGAAAAAGTGGGAAGATAAAAAGTCCAATTGCAACATGGTGCATGTGGAGCCATGTGAGAATGACAAGAAGAATGAGGAAGCTGATGTTTGGGTAGTAACCCGAGGAGGAGCAAAGACATGATCAAAATTTGAGCACGATGAAATACTAGGACAAAATATAGATGACAAGATAAGAAAGGAATCTCATCCCCCTCTGAGGTTTGATGCTACCCAACAAAAAAATTTCTTGTGCGATGCGTAGAGAGCACTAGAAGAAGAAAAATCATGGACGAAGATGCAACACATGACTCAAAGATCACTTGAGGAGGCAAGGATCTGAGAATAAGTACAAAGGGTGACACAAAGGTCATTGGAGGAAGCTCGGATCCGAAAAGATGTACAATGCACGACAGAGAGGTCATTGGAAGAAGGTCACACCCATGAGTAACTACAGTGCACAACACAAAGATCTTTGGAGGAAGCTCGCGTGCATGCAAAAATACAATGCGACACACAATGGTCATTAGAAGAATATTGCATATAGAATTATCTATGGCACGCTAAGAAGAAGGAACATGAAGAATAGCATAGGGAGGAATTGCAATGTGCAACATGCACAAAAGTATTGCATGACTTGGGTTGCAAAGAAGAATCTGAATACCAAGTAAATTATTTCTTCCGTTTCTATTTGTGATTTTTTAATGATCCAAAGGTTGCAAGTAAGTTGACACAAATGATATTTACTTGCATGAGGGAACAAGGAGTGGAGGCAATCATATAAGCTCTGATGCCAGAAATATATGTATGTCAGGTTAGCAAGCAAAAGAGCATTGGCCGAGAATTTAAGATGAGAAAAAAACTTGGTGGCAATGACATGTATGGAGTCATGTTGGATCTGGGTTCCAATGTGAATATTTTTCCAAAGAAATATTGGGAGGTGATGGGTAAACTGAAGTTGGCCTGGTCGCCCATCCAACTGCGATTTTCCAATCAATACAAAATCTACTCAATAGGTCAACTAGAGAAAGTGGAAGTGAACATAGAAGGAGTAAAAACAAAGGCTAACTTTGAGGTCATAGAAATTATGGACAAGTCTAATCCATATCCTTCCTTACTTGGAATTGATTAGGCCTTTGATAATAATGCAGTGTTGAACTTCAAAAAGAGACATATGTCATTTGAGACAAACACCCTATGCATGGTTACACCACTGGATCCATATGAAGGTGACCGATACAATGCATCAGTGGATGAGGATGCGTGGAACTCAGTCATTGAAAATATCTATAAGATCACATGCCATAGGGAGGATTATATCAACCCCACTGCATGTGGTGAATTAAACTGGAGAAGTATAAATTATTATGACACAAATTCTGAGGATGCCATGGATAGGTGGAAAAACGAGCCATATGAAGTTTCAACAAGGAGGTGCATGCATATATCTGTAGAGGAGTGCGGGGAAGAATTTGAATCATATCGATACGATAGATCCAAGTTAGTGGACACACTTATTGCATGGATATAACACATTCTCAAGCATCATAGGGCTCATGCACTTGATACACTGCTCATAGGAATTCCCACACAGTGGTGGGATGCACATCGGGAACCCTAACGTGGATGGGTAGCGGTCGAGGCATCCATGTGGGAAAGGTTCAAACCTGATATGGATATTCATCGATATATGTGTTCTTGCGAATGACAATGGATAACCACACATTTGCATTAGAAACGCCATAGACACTTTCCAAAGCCAAAAATAAGGATTCGAAAAAAGGTTGCTCTCCCTAAACTTGAGGTTTCCAATGCACATAACAAGGAATCAAATGTACAGGGAATGGATTCTGCTAAAACATCTCTGCTAGAAGAAATACCTTCGACTCATCCTATCACCACTAACCCCATTGAGAAAATAGATGAAGTCTTGCAAGTTGTTGTCGACCCTCTGATCAAGCAACTCAATAACATAGATAGAGTTTTGAAAGTGCGCGCCAGGCCTAAAATATCATAAAAAATGTGCCAATCCCAGTTTTGATGTGCGCCGAGCCTAAAATATTATAAAAAATGTGTCAGTCCCAGTTTTGATGCGCACCAAAAATCAAGAAGACGCATGCCAAAATCAAGAAAGGAATCACCGAGAAATCCTCTCAAACAACTACTTTCAATGGCATAAGGGATCATGGAGCTGATAAAAGGTGAGTTGGCAAGGAGGTTAAGATTTCCATGATTCCATAAGGCTACGTGGACTGCAGGAAGGTACTATAAGCATGTGAGGCAGTTTTTTCAGTAGAGCGAGTGGAGCATAGAAAAAAGAGACAGATCTCCTGAGCAAAGAAAGCTATAAGAGGAAATAGTGATATCGAAAATGGGGCTAGATAGATGTTTAGATGAGACTCATTGAGTTGATTGAATCGAGCTCGCTCTGAGCCTGTTGTAATATTGTAATGCTTCTCAAGATATTCCCGAGTCTGTCATATGCCTGAAGTCTTGAGAGAATTCATAGTGCGTAGTGTGTAGTGTGTTGTATTTATAAAAGTGAATATATGAAGTTTTGTGGATGTCATATATATTTTTTTGAATGTATGCCTTTGTTGTAATGGAATGACTTTGGTAATAAATATGTGATGATTATGATCTATTTTATGCCTATCATGTATAAGTTGGACATGTGTGTGTATTGTTTTACTTCTTAGTCCTAATAACTTGTCAGCTATGAGTTGCAGGACTGCCACACCCGATGGATCTTTTCTTGTTTATCCTTCATCCCTATCACAAGACCTTATGGTCTCTGTGATCCTCTTTTCATTTCGGGTGAGAACTTCCTCGGCCTTGGTCAAGGATTGATATATAGATACTCTATGGTTTTTGTTGGTCAACTCTAGATGAATCCTAGGTCTAAACTCCCCAGCGTTAAGAAGGATGCACTTAAGCATGGAACAAAACACCAAAATTCCTCGTCATCAATATTATCAATATCGATTCTCCAACAATGAACTACTTCTTTCAGTTTTTCCACCGGTTGATGATATGAGCAGACCACCCTAGGCGTGGCTTCCTTTGGCTGTCGATGAAAAATAAAATCTTTAATTTGGAGGAGAGCCTCTCTTTGAGCCAGATATTCTACTATGAAGTTGATTGTTAAGCAAAACTAGTAGCTCATATGGGTCCATTCGATCGTTTTCCTCCTAAGCTCCTCCTAAATATACCAACTTCTAGGGACACAATCCATAGTGTGGATGAGTAGATGGACCCATTGGGTTCAAGGAATATTCTTAGAAGTGAAACACCATTCGCAAAAAGAAATGTGTTCCAGAGGATCCTCAATACCCTTATACCGGTTGGCCAGTTCAAAATTGGTGATTGGTTGGAACCAAAATTTTGTCAACTCAACCACCTATGCCCAACTCTAAATAGCCACACAATGTATCTCCCACCACTGCGCAGGTGTCCATTAGACCACTCATGACCTGGATCCTCTGGTCCACGGGGACGACCTTCTCCATTTGTACAAGGAATGCCTCTATCGACCATGTCCCATCAAACCATGAGGCATCACATAGCTCGGATCCTATCTAGCGTATTGCTTTCATTATCCTCGCACATTTGTGAGTGGAGACTTCATACAACTTGTTTTTCCACATTTCCATTGTATCTTTTGAATCAATGTCATACAACTTGATGCTTCACCAAATTGACTCTCCATATGTGATGGGGTTGATGTAATCCTCCCTACACCGAGTGATCTTATAGAGGTTTTCAATGAACGAGCTCCACACATCCTCATCCATTGGTTCATTGTATATTTCCCCTTCATACAGATCTAGAGGTATGATGACACGTAGGGTATTAGTCTCAAATGAAATCCATCTCTTCTTCAAATTTAGCACAACACTATTTTCAAAGGCCCAGTTGATGCCAAGTAATGCAAGGTATGTATCAGAGTCATCCATAATTTATATGACCTCAAATTAATCCTTTGTCTTCACCCCTTCTATATTCACTTCCACTTGCTCTAGTCGGTCTATAGGATAGATCATGTACCTATTTTCCAACCGCAACTGAATAGGTGACCAAACTAGACTCAACTTCTCCATCAACTCCCAAGATTTCTTTGGAAATATGTTCACGTCGGAACTTACATCCAACATGACTCCATCCATGTCATAGTAACCAAGCTCAACTGTCATCTTGAACTCTTTGTTAGTGCATTTTTTCTTGCTGACCTGACACACCTCCTTTTCTCGTAGAGGATATGATATAGTTCACTATGTTAGCTCCTTCCCCATACAAGTGGATAACATCTACGTGAACTTATTCACCGCATTAAGATCATTGAGAAATCTCAAACAAAAATGTAAGAAATTACTTACTTGATCCTCCATGTCTGTCACACAACCTAAGTCATGCAATTATTCTTCACGTGTTGCGTGCTTCAACTCCTCCCACTGATGTTCCTCAATTCCTCTTTGCTCAACATGTCAGAACTCTTCCTTCCCATGTTCTTCTTCCATCGAATTCTAAGTGGCACGTTGAAACTCTTCATGCATGAGAGATTCCTCCAACGACCATTGTGCCACGCACTACAGCTCTTCTTGAGTGCACGTTTCTTCTAGCGACCTTTGTGTCACCCACTGCACTTCTTTTAGGCTCTGGGTATCCTCTAGTGACCTTAGTGTCACTCATTTCACTTCTTCAAGGGTCTAAGCCTCATCAAGTGATCTTTGTGCCGCGTGCTCTTTCTTCTTTGATGGCTCTCTACGCATCATGTAGAAACTGTTTTTATTGGGAAACATCGAACTTAGGAGGGGGTTGCGCTTCCTTTCTGATTTTCCCCTCTGGCTTCCAACCTGAGCTCTTGGCTTGCTCGAAGTTGCTTCCCGTCTTTTCTCCTTCTCGGGTTACCACCCAAATATCGAATTCCTCATCTTTCTTCTTATTTATGGGTGGCTTTGCATGCACCATATTGCAATGTGTCTTCTTTTCTTCCCACTTCCTAACTAAGTCAGGACAATCCTTTGTGACATGCTCGGGGTTGTAGAAGTATACACAAATCACGTGCAGTTTGGTACAAAACCTTGATACATAACCAATTATCCACAATTGAAATAAGTGGGGGGTATACCTCCGCCTCCACCATATCCTCAGTTGTGACTACATCCATATCCACCTCTGGGACCTCCTTGGTATCTTCCTCTCTTTGCACCACCACAATTACCACCCTTATATTCTTCCTATACCCATAATGCATCGTGGGTATTGTCCTACATCAACTGGATTGACCGACAATTATTGACATCATATCCCATGGATTTACAGAACTCACATAATGGAGTATGATGTGTCTTTTGATACTTCTACAAAGTTGGTAAGCGGGGTGGTACATGGCCCCACTATCGACATATCTCATAAAATTTCATCAGTCCAGTTGGAAATGGACTTGGTGCACTCATCGCCTCACAATTTGGAAGTATAGAGCACTCATCCTCGCAATCCCCCTCAGTGCAACATGTGGTACACCATAGGTTCTCATGCACAATTTTTTTCTTTTCCATATCTTGCAGCTACATCATCAGATTGGCAAGTTGTGACTACACCTGCGCCAATATAGCCAACGTCTCTACCCCTTCTAGCGAAGCTTCTAGGTGTCGTGCAATTTATATCGCCTCTGCTTGAGTCGTCACCTTCTATTGGTTGAGTGGGACTCTGATATGGGGAAGCAACCCTGCAATAAACCACTCTCTGTGTTGCATGTCCTGAATCTAGAACATCAGCCTATCCAAAAAAATATTAAATTGTTGGTCATAATCGCACATGGTTTCTCCTTGTTGTTGCTTAATATCCTTGATCTCATTAATACACTGAGATTCATACTTGTGATTTTGAAATTCCTTCTGTAAATCCCTCTTGATCTATGTCAAATACCTTGTATGTCTCATTGGTGCAGTGACCTTCTAATTCATGTACCACGTCAAGGATCTCTCCTTGAATGTGGTTTCCAACTATGGAATCTTTGATGCTTCATTTGTGATCCTCTTCACATACCATATTTTTTTGCACATAAACCAATGTTGTTCTACATCATCCTTACCCATTCCATGGAACACGGGTAGCCTTAGGGTGTTATCCTAATTCTCCATCGTCACTCTCAACCCAACTCCTCTGATCTAACTGTCGAGTGTCAGGGTTCTCAATAATGATACTCTCTTGGGTGAAGTAGTGTTGACTTCGCCTTCTTCTTCACTCAAATGTTATCTTCTATATCCTTATACTCTTTCTCTTACTCCAATAAATTCACTATCTAATGTTCTTTCTTCTTGATTACAAACACGTAAGGGGGGTGGTTCAAGGGGGGGTAATTCCATCTCCTTCTGACATTTCTTATGAGAGGACCTAGAAAGTTTTCTATCTGCAATCGTACGAGACCATCTATAATCGCCAATTCTTATCCCCCACCACTAGGGGATCCTATATCTTCCTTACTTTCTCATGTGCCTCTACTCTGTGCCTTATCTTCCTTCGAGGTTGTGGCACTCCACAATAGCCAAGGGGTTCAAAATTTGTCAACTGGGCCCTTGGGAATACTCCTACTACTATTGGTATCCCCATTGGACACCCTCCTCTCTACACCGCGCCTCTTCGCGGGCCTATATTCACTTGTGATCCACTCTAGCACAATTCATTCTTCTGCACTTCCTCCTAGTGTGGTTTCTTTTCTCTTCATCCTAGGCTTGGCCCCTCATCGCACGCCCATTGATATCTTATTTCCACCTATTTTTTATGCTTTCATTTTTATATCAACTCTTCTTGTGTATCTATCGAATCTATCTCTCCTCTACTCTTCATGTTCCATACCATTCCTCGCCTCATCTCAATAATTTCTAGATCCTCCTCAACAGATCCATATCTTCTCTCATTTCCCCCCATATTTGGAAGCCCCCTAGCACTAGGGAACTTTTCTATGCCATTCTGTTGGGCTCCATGCATATCAACCCTTTCTCCATGAACAAATCTTTATCCAAAGTGGAATATATTCTATCATTCATTTCCTCGTACATTCCGTAAACTTTCTTTCAGCCTTGCTGAAAGAATCAGTGTACTCCACAACAAATTCAATGATATATCTCTCCTTTACTTGAGAAAACCAAAATTCAATGGACTGAGTCCACTTATTATCCAACGCCTTCAGTCTATCAAGTGTGACTTGATCCAAAACCACTGGTTCTAGAGGCCATAAAGAAAAATTAGTAGCAATTTTCCTTTTCAACCACTCATACAACAAACAGAGAAATTCAACAAAGATTGCCTCATGCATATCAGTATAAAGATACTTATCTTTCCATCTCTTCACATTCACTCTCAGACCTTGAGTTTCACACAAGGAAAACTCATGCTCCTTTGCAGTTAGCTAGTATTGAATTTCCTCCCGAGATGGATACCACCTCATCTTTCACTTTCATCCTCCAATACAAGACTTTCAGGTCCTGACAACATAACCACTTTTTGGGTCATTTCACACTTTCACGCGTCATTCCTAAATATGGGGAGTTTAGACCTAGGGTTCTTCCATAGTTGACCAATAAAAACCTCAAAGCATCAACATATCAATCTTCATCCAAGGCCAAAAAAGGTCTCACCTGAGACACAATGAGGATGATAGATACCATCTTGTTGGTTGTGGAGCTTGATTATCTTCTTGATTCATAATTATTGTTTCATCCATGTTTGTATCCCATTTCCTGACGAGGGGGTGTGGGGGGGGATTCCCCCCCCTACATATCTTGCCATGGGGGGGCGACGAGAAATTTGGGATCCCCCCCTTGGCGAGGGTTCAGGGGTAGCACCCATGAAGATAATTTTTTGGGAAAATTGGCTTGTAAAATATTGTAATTTCATATTCAATCTCAAACATTCATTATAAGGTTGCAGATATGATGGTATAAATTTTGTTAGGTATTTTTTCCTTAGAAGACCACCCTCTTTTGTGTATGAGGGTATTGTATTGTGGTTGTGTATGTGAGTGAATATTGTATTATGAGAGAGGATATTGTGAGAGAAAGAAGAGGAAGTTACAACGGGTATGTTGTAGGTTGTATCGCTTCATTTGTTGGATAATAATAAAGGAAGGACCTGAAAATTTCTCTGGAGGACGTAGCCCACACTCGGTGAACCACATATATCTGTGCCTTTATTGTATTGTGTATCTTCTGAGTTTTATTTCCACATTTTTTTTTTGCTTTGCGATCCTATTTTTCTTACAACTGGTATCAGAGTGAAAGGTAGCTCACAGGAAAAGAGGGTTCTTATTTTAAGTGGGAGCAATGGCGGAAAATTGAAAGTTTAAGGTCGAGAAATTTAATGGCCAAAACTACCAGTTATGGAAGATGCAAATGGAAGACTATTAATATTAGAAGGATCGTTTCCTATTGTTGGGAAGAAAAACAAAGTAGTCGGTGAGTATGAAGGACGAAGAATGGGAGATTCTTGACAAAAAGGCACTAGTAACAATACAATTGTGCCTGGAAACATCGATGGATTTCAATATTTCGAAAGAAAATACAAAGAAGGATTGAATGAAGGAATTGAATAAAGTATATGAAAAACGCTTGGCCTCCAAAAAGGTATTTCTAATGAAACAATTATTTAATATAAAGATGTTAGAAGGTGGGTTTGTTTTTTACCATTTAAATGAATTTAATACAGTTACTAATTAACTAAGTTCTGTAAAAGTGGAATTTGATGATGAGTTTAGGGATCTTATAATCTTGTGCTCATTTTCAAAAAGGTGGAACAATTTGGTCATGGTTGTAAATAACTCTGTCTATGGTTCAAACACTCTAAAATTTGATGATGTTGTTGGTGTTATCCTTAGCGAGGAAATGCGATGGAAAAACACAGGTGAGACATCAAGTAATGCGTTGACCATGGGGAACAGGGAAAGACAAAATGATAGAGGAAAGAGATCAAGTAACTAAGAGAATTATAGGAAAGGTAGATCCAAATCCAAAATAGGAAAGATGGAGTGTTGAAATTGTGGGAAGAAAGGGCATATGAAGAAATACTACAGAGCTCCAAAGAAACAAAGAGATGGACAACGAGAGAAAAATCAAGAAGCAAATGTAACATGTGATGTGTTACAATATTAATTGATTCTTTATTTAGATAATATTACCGAATCTTGGGTAGTAGATTCAAGGGCTTCATTTCATGCCACACCCCATAGGAAATATTTACAAGATTATGTTCAAGGTGATTTTGGATAGGTTTATTTGGGTGATGATGAACCATGTCAAATTATTGGAATGGGTAACATACAAATAAATCAAAAGAATGGAAACTAATGGTTATTGAAATAGGTGAGACATATACCAGATCTGAGAAGGAATATGATTTCAACGGGATAGTTGGCAAGTGAAGGTTGTATATCTACATTTACAGATAAGGCGTGGAAGGTCAATAAAGGATCACTAGTAATGGAAAAATGAGAGAAGGTAGGTACATTGTATTTATGTACTGGAATTGTTGACTCTTCAATATATTTAGCTTCTACAGGTGTGGATACAAAATTGTGGCATCATAGGCTTGGACACATGAGTGAGAAGGGGATTAGATACTTCAAAAAAGGAATTTGTTTCCAGATCTTAAACAAGTTGATTTGGATTTCTGTGAACATTGTATTTATGGAAAACAAAAGAGAGTCATATTTCTCAGGGTTGGAAAGGAAAATAAGAGTGAAATTTTAGAGCTTGTGCATACAGATGTATGGTGACCATCTCAGGTATCATCTCTTGCTGGATCTCGTTATTATGTTACTTTTATTGACGATGAAACTAGAAAAACTTGGGTTTATTTCATTCGACAAAAATCTATTTTTTTTTACACTTTTAAGAAACATAAAGCTTTGGTTGAGAATGAGACAAGAAAAAGGTTGAAGTGTCTCAGATATGAAAATGGAGTTGAATACTACAACAAGGAGTTTGATGATTAATGCTCATGCCATGTAATTCGTAGAGAGAATAAAATTCTAGGAACACCACAAAAAAATAGTGTGTCAGAAAGGATGAACACGACAATCATGGAATGTGCAAGGAGTATGAAATTGCATGCTAGGTTTCCCTTACATTTTTGGGAAAATGGTGTAGATACTATTGTTTACTTAATAAATAGAGTGCCTTCAAGATCTTTGGATGGTGGAATTCCATAGGAGGCATGGACAAGTAAAAAGGTAAACCACTCATTTTTGAAGACTTTCGGTTGTGAAGCATTTGTTCATATTGATAAAAAAAAATCAACAAAGCTTGAGGAGAAATCCAATAAGTGTACCTTTATTGGATATGGTGTTAATGATTTTGGTTATCACTTATGGGATTATGAAAATCATAAAATCATTAGGAGTAGAGATGTGGTATTCAATGAAAATTTCATGTACAAATATCAGATGCAGGGAAAGAAACGGGAAAATGAAAACACATAATACACTATGCTTGATAAAATCAAAGAAAATTAAATTCCAAAGGTACCAAAAAATTAAAATGTACAACAACAGGAGAAACAGGTACCTAAAACTCTTGCAAGTGTTATTAGAAGATATACCAGGTTAAGTAGACCCTTTGAATAATACTCTCCTTCATTGTATTATTTATTGTTGACTAACTCTCGTGAACCATAATGTTATGAAGAGGAAATGAAAGTAGACACTAAAAAGAAGTGGGAGCAAGGCATGAAAGAGGAAATGGATTCCTTAGTAAACAAACAAACTTGGGACTTGGTTCAGTTGCATGTAGGAAAAAAATCATTACAGAATAAATGGGTTTACAGGTTGAAGGAAGAAGATGGAGGCAAAAAAAGGTACAAGGACAAACTTGTTGTAAAGGGGTTTGCACAGAAGAACGGTATATATTTTGATGAAATATTTTCTCATGTTGTTAAAATGACTTCAATTAGGACTATTTTAAGTCTTGTGGCAGTAGAATATTTGCATCTTGAACAGTTAGATGTAGAAACAACTTTTCTCCATGGGGATTTGGAGGAAGATATTTATATGCAACAACCACATGGGTATGAGGTCGAAGGGAAGGATAATTTGGTAGGTAGGTTGAAGAAGAGCTTGTATGGCCTAGAGAAAGCTCCAAGGCAGTGGTATTTGAAATTTGACAGGTTTTTAACAGAATGAGGTTATAGTAGATGTCATTCCGACCACTGTGTTTATTTTAATAGGCTGGAAAATGGAAGCTATATTATCTTGTTATTGTATGTAGATGACATGATTATTGCAGGGTATAACATGCAAGATTTAAATGTACTAAAAAATAAATTACCTAATTCATTTGCGATGAAGGATTTGGGTGATGCAAAGAAAATCCTTGGTATGAGAATAACAAGAGACATGAAAAATTGCAAATTGACATTGTCTCAGGGTGAGTACATAGAGAAGGTGTCGAAGATGTTTAGAATGAAGAATGCAAAACCAGTTAGTACACCTTTGGCCAACGATTTCAAATTAACCAAGGAAATGTGTCCCAAGACATAGGAGAAGATATAATACATGTCTAGGGTCCCTTATTCATCAGCATTTGGAAGCTTGATGTATGTGATGGTGTGCACAAGACCAGATATTTCACATGCAGTGGGTGTTGTGAGAAGGATTATGAACAATCCAAGTAAATAATATTAGGAGGCAGTAAAGTGGATTCTCATGTATTTAAGAGGTACTTCTACTCATGGATTATGTTTTGGAGGTTCAAGCATTGTTCTACAGGGATATGTTGATTTAGATATGGTAGGTGATAAAGATAACAGGGGGAGTACCAGAGGGTATGTTTTTTTACTATAGGTGGAACAACAATAAGTTGGATTTTGAAACTTCAAAAGGTTCTTACACTTTCAAGAATGGAAGCCGAGTATGTTGCTTCTACAGAGGCTAGTAAAGAGATGATTTGGTTTGGTTAGAGAGGTTTATGGAGAAATTGGGAAAGAAACAGGAGAATAACAGGTTGTACTATGACAACTAGAGTGTCATTCATCTTGAAAAGAACTCATCCTTCCATTCTAATAATAAACATATACAACTAGGGTACCATTTCATATGATCTATCTTGGAAGATGGAGAATTGAAGTTGGAAAAGATACATACTAGCCATAATTTTACAGACATGTTAACAAAGGTAGTAACTAGGGAAAAATTGCATTTCTGCTTAGTTTTAGTTGGTCTTCAAGCATGAAGGTGAAGATGAGAAATTTTCCAGGTCTAAGGTGAATCATATTCCAATAGGTACAGCTGTAGTAGAGTTGTTATGATCAGTCTCCAAGTGGGAGATTGTTGGTTGTGGAGCTTGATTATATTCCTAATTTGGAAGTCTTATTTCATCCACGTTTGGATCCCATTTCCTAACGANNNNGGAGTGCCCCCAAAGAAATTTTTTTGAGAAAATTTCCTTGTAAAATATTATCATTTCATAGTAAATTTGGACCATTCGTTATAAGGTCACAAATCTTACGGTATAAGTTATGTTAAGGATTTTTTCCCTAGAAGGAAAACCACTTTTGTTTATAAGGGTATTATATCACAACTGTGTATGTGAGTGAATATTGTATTTTGAAGGAGGAGATTGTGAGAGAAAGAAGAGGAAGTTACAGAGGGTATGTTGTATCCATTCATTTGCTAGATAATAATAAAGGAAGGACCTGACAATTTCTCTAGTGGACATAGCCCACACTGGGTGAGCCACATATATCTCTTTCTCTATTGTATTGTGTATCTTTTGTGTTTTATTTCCAGATTTGTTTTATTTTATTGCTTCCTGATCCTGTTTTACTAACACATCTGGTCTTGTGACAAGGATGAAGAATTAAACACACAGGGACCCATCCAGGATAACATTTGTACAATCCATTAGCGATAGATTACTATTATCAATAAGTAAAACAATATACACACATATTCAAATACCACATAAGGAACACATGATAGATCAAAATTGTTGAAACTTTATTACTCCTTCTATTCCATGTAACACAAGGATACATTAACCAAACTATATTCAACAACAATAGAGTCACGGGTCCTCTTTAGATAATTCCCCATAGTTACAATACATTGCACTCTACACATCCTTTCAGACCTCAAACGTATGACAGAATCAGACGTCTACTTAGAACCATTACAACATTACATTACTACAAAATCTTAGAGTGACCTCGACATGATAAAAACAACAAATTAAAGAATCCTCTAAGCAAGTGTCTCACTCCATTTCTGATGTTGTTTCTTAACTTTATAGCTTTTTGTGCTCGAAATCTCTATCTCTTTCAGTTCTGCTCCACCTGTTCTACTGACAAACTACCTCACACGCTTTTGGGGCCTGCCTGCAGTCCATGTAACCTCATGGAATTGAGGAAATATTAACTACTTCACCAACTCATCTTTTGTCAGCTCCACATTCCCTTGTGTTGTTGGCAGTAATCATTCGAGAAGATTTCTTGATGATTCCTTTCTTGATTCTAGCGTGCGTCTTCTTGATTTATGGTATGCATCAAAACTCGAACCAACAAGAATTTGATAGACCTTGGAATTGGTGCACAATATAAAAACTTGGTCCAACACACACTTCTTATCATTTGTCGTGCATAAGCTTAGGTGCACACAAAACTGGAATGGCCACACACAACTTCATTTGTGAATGTGCGTGAGATTAACCCAAAACTTTGGGTACCAACATGCACTATTGTTCTTAAACATCTCTAAAATCAAATTTATCTTAAAATCAAGAATAATCAACGAGTTTCGACATGGAACATTGTGGAAAGAAGCATTGCCTAAAATATACGTAATAAATTCCTCATAGGTAGTGACTAACAACTTGTGGAAGGATACAATTTTGAATTATTTACAATGAAAAAACACAAAATATGTATTTTGTGACATTTATTTCATTTGGTAAAACGTTGAACCGAATATTGATTATATATAAAGAGAGAGGAGGAAATTATTTGAAATATTAGATAATAAAAATAAAATAATAAAATATAATTGTTTTTTAAATTTTAAATAATCAATTTTATTTAAAAGAAAATTTAATTATTACAATTATTTTTATTTTATGAATAGAGAATTTTAATTTTGGTTGCTAAAACCTTGACTAATTCGTTAGTTAATATGTTAAATTAACTCTTTTAACACACAGTTTCCTTTCTAAATAAATTAAACAAAGTTGTTATGAATTAAAATGATAAAAAAAAAAACTGGATGGGGTGATATCGGAAATGACAAGCGGAAGGCCAGATGGGCAGACACCTGGCCACAACTCTCCCCACCTCATTCCAACTCAACCCGCACTTACCTCTGCCATTAATCCATGCAATTAAATCCTCGGCCGATGCTCCCCTACATTCAATTGCACTCGGATCCATTTAATGTTTTGTCGCTCCAGTTTGTGGGATTGATAATTGCAATGGGCTGGATGCAGTCCCAGTCCCATCACCTTGCCCGATTCAATGGTTTTAGGCCTGATTTTTGGATTTACAAGGCTCATTTGAGCTCTCGGCTTCCAACGTCCTGGCCTCCTCCTCTAGATTGAATACTTCTTTGCCTCTGGTTTGAATTTCCTCTGCCCTTCCACCGTCCTTGGCACTCTCGGCCTCCCACGCCTAACACTCATCCTTCAGTCCTCTTTTGCGCTTGGTTCTGGCTTGAACCCTTTCCTTTGCTCAACAGTCGCCTCGAGCTCCACCTATGGTTTTCAGTGTTTCTCCTGATGCCTCACCTTCAGGGTAAATATAAATGGGGGGTAGCCTGGTACGCAGTAAGAGGTAGAGGCTCGAGGGGTCGTGGCAAGTAGACTCTCCAAATCTTGCCTCAGGACCCTGCTCATGCCTCCACCCCAGAGCTTCCCCTTGCCTCAACTCATGCCACCTCTTCGAACGACCCTCTCGAATGAGCCAATACTCCAGAATTACCTCCCTTTTCTTCTCCTTATGCCTATAGAGTTGAATGGTTCGATAACCATAGAAATTCCCTGGGCTTCGCTCCAAAGCTGAGTCTGGAGCCGTCATCTCCTCACAAGCCTCCACCTTTCCCTCCTCCACCCTTCGCTCCCCCCATTCTGCCAACCCCTCTCTCTTCTTCATCCTCCCCCCTCCCCTCTCTCGACTCTCCCTCCTCATCCTCTAATTCACCTCCACCCCCTCCACTAGTACATATGACCAAATTTGTGACATTTTTTCGTTGATATTGCCACACTTATCCGTCGCAATTTCCACGAAAGCCGATATTTTTTTTCGTCGGAATAATTTCGTCGCTATATCCACCATCCAGGTGTGTGTGGAAACATCAATGAAATTAGCTCTCCACATGTCACCACCTTCAGTATCGGTTGACCCTATGCATCGTCACAATTACGATGAAATTTTGTCGCAATAACAACAAAGAAATGTGGAAATTATGACAAAACTTCATCGCAATTGAGATGAAAAGTTATGCCAAGCTAATAGTTTATGACACAACTGCTGAATGTGCGATGAAAGCCCGTCGCAACTTGTGACGAAAATCCATGGTAATATCGACGAGTACAATATCTCAAAACCAGATTTACGACGCACATGCTGTATATGCGACGAAAATTCGTGGCAAATTGCGACAAAGTTTCGTCGCTAGAGCGACGGTTGTGGTAAAATAGTAAAATTTTTGCCGAGGAACTTGGGTCGATATTGCGACGATGACTTTAGGTTTAAAAAAATAAAAATTACATGAAATATGGTATTACCATACTACATTGTAATATGGTATACCATATTGTATGCCATATTACAATGTAATATCGTGGTAATGCCATATTACATTGTAATATGGCATTACTATTACAATGTAATATGGCATTACTATTACATTTTAATATTGTAATATTGTAATATATTGTAATATATATATCCCCTACAAATAATCAAGGCACTAATCAACCAAATATTGTAAGCATGTGTTATCATGAAGTTGGATTAGAAGTAAGGATACCAATATGACAATATACACAAAGAATAATTTGAAATATTACTTTAAAAGAAACACATGGATTGCATGAGTGAGTCATTATGCAATTTATATTACACAATAGTATGACAACACTTCTAAGATTTATGGATGATATCTTAAGACCATTTCTCGAACTTGTTTATTGTAGCCTCCTTGGATGATATTTTGACTTTTAGCAAGATTTGGGAAGATCATTTGAAACATTTGGAGATGATATTTTTAACC